>CAWUFW010031347.1:0-15681 GCA_963921515.1 Calotriton arnoldi | reverse complement strand
TGTACAGGCCCGCACCCCGAGGCACAGTCACAACTGTCAGGTGTGTCAACCACTGATGCCTGCAGAAACATGACATACATTGTTTGTGTCTCCCAAAACAGGTGATGATAGGGACACAGCAGCAGACGCTGAGGAGTCCCAGTCCCAGGCTCAAGAGGATGCCGAGCTCACTGGCGTCGCACAGCCTCTGTCCTCCTCGGACGATGAACAACCTGGCACATCCGGTGCAAGTCAACATGCTGCACCAGCAGGACCACCAGCTGCAGCACCAGCAGGTCCACCAGCTGCACCCCCTGCACCCACCCCTCCAACGACTGTCACCACGAATACCATCCCTGCCGACATGGACAGAATAAGGAACAACACCAGCGCAGTGACCCTGGACCAACCTGGGGCCATGGACACCACCACCACCACCAACCCCCAAGGTGGACCAGGGTTATCTGTGCGTGCAACTGCACACACTGCACATGTCAGCAGGGGTGGTGGGAGGGGTGGGAGACAGAGGTCGCTGCTTGCAGACGTTGCTGGTGTGCATGAAGACCCACAACTGGTACGCATAGCTGATGCGTACCAGTCCAGCACCGGAGAGCTCAGCCAGGTAGTGGGGCTCCTCAGAGACATTAAACAGCAGCAGGCTGCCCATCATGCCCGCTTGGACTCCCACATGTCCCAAGTGGAGTCACACATGTCACGTGTGGACTCCCACATGTCACGTGTGGACTCCCACATGACCCGCGTGGAGTCCAAGTGGGATGTACTACATGAGATGACGGCGGTGCACAGGGACATTTTACAATGCCTCCGCCAGATGAACAGCAACCAGTCCACACCTCCCTGTGTGCCAACAACATCTGGTACCGAACAAACTGCAACTGCCACAGGGAGGGAGGAGGACTCTGGCGGAGAGTCCCCTGCACCGCAGCAGCCTGCACTTGAGGGCCCCCCCCAAGAAGAGGGGTCGTCCGAGGAGGGGAAAGTGAGAGGCTGATGGCCAAGCGCAACTCCCAGGAAGCCTGAACCTGTTCTGGATTTTCGCCTTTGTGCACAGACTGTTCACCCTGTTGATGGCAACACTACTCCCACACATTGCATGGGGAGTATAAGTTGGAACAATGTGTCAGACAACAGTGGCCCCGATACTGGGGATCCTGTCTACCTGGACTTTCTATTCATCTAGGAACTTGGGATTGCAAGATTCATGTACAGCACAATCCATCCTATGCACTATTATCACAATAAACACACTAATACACCATACTTGCCTCTGTCGTGATTCCAACGTGGGTGCTGTTATGGGGATGATGAACTGCAAAATTACACAGTGTATGCGAACTGCAACAGCAAGGACAACACAGGCATGTGAGTACAGGCAACGTGACACATATGAGGGAGACACACCACCAGGGCTACACAACACATACACACCTAGGCCATCTGACTCATTGCCTACACTGATGTTGCCAGGGAAGACGGTGCAATGCACAGACACCACACCCATTCCCAGTTGTAGTCAAGTAGCCCACAGGTGCAGTAAGCAAATGGCAGTCAAATGTGTGACCACAGACAACGCACATCACTAAGTGAAGCACAGGTTTATTACACAGTAGCAACATGCCGTAACCACTACAGATGCAAGGTAACCCCACCTGGTAGCGGGCACACAGTCAACAACTGTAGACAGAAGGAAGTCCATGGGTGTGGCGCACATCACCTGTAGGGACACAACAGCTACCAGCCTGGATGTGCAATCACGTCGTCGGTGGACACAGTTGACCAAACGAATCTGAAAGTACCCTGTGAAGGACAGAAATGACACACAGTCAAAAGCAATGCAGTACAGGACAGAACAGCAAAACTCATGCACAATACATGTTACAAGATACCCACCCAGAACCAAGTTAGCATGTCAACACTGTTGGGGAGTACAGCCCACCTGTCACCACACATCGCAACACACATCCTGTCAAATAGCCCATGGACACACTCCAACAGCACCAGAGCACCACCCACACATCATGCCAACTCACATCATTCACATGACACCTCAGGATACTCACATTCAGCTAAAGAAGTTGGTGATGAGCTGTGTGCGGACATCACCATCACCATCATCATCATCATCGTCACTGGCATCGTGGTCCAGGCCAGGATCCTCCACAGGTGGCGGATGTTGGTCATCGTCATCCTGGATGAGAGGCAACTCCTTCCGCACTGCCAGGTTGTGGAGCATGCAGCAGACGATGATAATCTTGCACACTTTCGCAGGGGCATATGGGAGGGACCCTCCGGTCTTGTCCAGGCAGCGGAAGCGGCTCTTCAGGAGACCAAAGGTCCGCTCAATCACTCTCCTGGTCCGACCATGTGCCTCATTGTAGCGCATCTGGGCAGGTGTCACAGGGTTCCTGAGGGGTGTCAGCAACCACGGCATGTTGGGGTATCCCGAGTCACCTACGGACAGACAAGTGCACATCAGCTGACTTGGAAAAGTGGGCGGAATACTACAGATCAGATCACACACAATGGCACAAAGTCAGTACACACCGACAAGCCAGGCACGCTGGTTCTGCATCTGTGCCATCAACCTGGGGATGCGACTACTCCTCATCACAAAGGCATCGTGTGCTGAACCAGGGAAACGGGCACACACGTGTGTGATGGTCATGTCTGCAAGACACACCACCAGTGCATTGACCGAGTGGTAGTGCTTGCGGTTCCTGTAGGCCTGCTCCTGGGCCTGTGGTGGTACCAAAGCCACATGTGTCCCATCAATGGAGCCAATGACATGCGGCATCCTCCCCAGGGCATAAAAGTCACTCTTCACGTCAGTGAGTCGTCGCAGTCTAGGGAAATAGATGTACCGGTTCAGGAAGAGCAACATTGCCGCCAAAACATCGCGGAGCACACGGCTGAACATGGTCTGTGACATCCCACCAGCAGACGCCACAGTATGTTGGAAGGTACCGGTGGCAAAGAAGTGTAGGGCTGCCATCACCTTCACCTTGGGGGTCAGCGCTGTAGGATACGGCCGGCCAGGCTGCAAATGTGGGGACAACTGCACTGCCAAATCCTCAATCAGCTGCCTGGTGAAGCGGTACCGTCGGATGCTGTCCCGTTCCACCATCGGTGCCAGGTCTGGGAATGGCCGATGGACAGCAGGAGCCTCTGCAGTGCAGAGGAGAAGTAAGCAAGATCGTCAGTCACCCCACATATGCGGCATTGAACACACTCAAGATCCCAACATACATCATCATGAGGCACAACTACATGAAGTGTGCAGTACCGGAACGACATTTATGGTACATACATGGCCAACATCTGTCAACACGGTCCTACAGGTGGCATCAATTTGTCCCAGGTTGGCCCATTGGATATCATGATGCTGTGTCACAGTCACCCCCAGTGACATGTGAGGACAGATGTGCCCCAGGCACCACAGCTCAACGACAGGCACATTCCCAGGGACCCTGTAATGCCACATGGACACTGGCATCACCTGGAGTATCATGTGTACACCACAACAAAACAAACATGACCCCCACAGGTAGTGGCCACACTTGCCATGGCAGGAGAGCCATGGACGTCTGTGACACACACGCACAACATCAGAGTCCATGCACACACAACGTGGATGTGGAGACTGTCTCCCATTGTGCACATGAAATCAGAGACATTGTAAACACTACATGCACAAAGACTGTGGAGGGCCATCACTATTGTGCCACTGGGACACCCTGGCTCAAACATACCGTCCCACATGGGACTCACGGGGTATGTGACATGACATACACAAACACCACTGTGAAATGTGACCATGGCACATGCACAGATATGAACAGTTGCACATCACAGTGGTCACGTACACGTAACACCCATGATCCTGTCCCCATGAACACGTGCACAGCCTGGGGGTGGCTGCCCACAGGTGACACCCACAGGACAACATGTACACCAACATACACACAATAGGAAATGCAGCCTTACATGCCTTATGATAAGGTTTGGACAGGCTGTCGTGATGTAGGTGTGCCCCTCACTCCCTGGGAGCTATCTGTGGCTGGCATATGTCCATCTGAGACAGGCATGCTGACATATGCCAGTCACATGTACAGTGATGCGTTGTACTGCAATGGACCGATCGGTGCCTCCGGCCGGCCCATTGCATTCAATGTGTGCGGGTACGCGTTGTACCCCTGTGCGCGTTGAACAGCAATGGACCGATCGGTGCCTCCGGCCGGCCCATTGCATTCAATGTGTGCGGGTACGCGTTGTACCCCTGTGCGCGTTGAACAGCAATGGACCGATCGGTGCCTCCGGCCGGCCCATTGCATTCAATGTGTGCGGGTCACGCGTTGTACCCCTGTGCGCGTTGTACTGCAATGGACCGATCGGTGCCTCCGGCCGGCCCATTGCATTCAATGTGTGCGGGTACGCGTTGTACCCCTGTGCGCGTTGTACTGCAATGGACCGATCGGTGCCTCCGGCCGGCCCATTGCATTCAATGTGTCGGGTACGCGTTGTACCCCTGTGCGCGTTGAACAGCAATGGACCGATCGGTGCCTCCGGCCGGCCCATTGCATTCAATGTGCGGGTGCAGCGTTGTACCCCTGTGCGCGTTGTACTGCAATGGACCGATCGGTGCCTCCGGCCGGCCCATTGCATTCAATGTGTGCGGGTACGCGTTGTACCCCTGTGCGCGTTGAACAGCAATGGACCGATCGGTGCCTCCGGCCGGCCCATTGCATTCAATGTGTGCGGGTACGCGTTGTACCCCTGTGCGCGTTGTACTGCAATGGACCGATCGGTGCCTCCGGCCGGCCCATTGCATTCAATGTGTGCGGGTACGCGTTGTACCCCTGTGCGCGTTGAACAGCAATGGACCGATCGGTGCCTCCGGCCGGCCCATTGCTTTCAATGTGTCGCGGTACGCGTTGTACCCCTGTGCGCGTTGAACAGCAATGGACCGATCGGTGCCTCCGGCCGGCCCATTGCATTCAATGTGTGCGGGCACGCGTTGTACCCCTGTGCGCGTTGAACAGCAATGGACCGATCGGTGCCTCCGGCCGGCCCATTGCATTCAATGTGTGCGCGGTCGCGGCGTTGTACCCCTGTGCGCGTTGAACAGCAATGGACCGATCGGTGCGCACCCATTGACAATGGGCTTGCCTGGCAACGGACGCGTTTTTGAATATTCGAACGAGTCGGTTGCTGGAAAATCAGTTGGTCACCCACAACAATGTTGCAAAATAATGTATGTCATGAAGTTGAAGATTTGAAGGATGCTGTGGGCGTGTTTTGGTGCTGCTATTCCATGGATTGGCCAGATTCAGAAGATGCAAACGACTTGGACCTATCACTTTGGACACAAGGGACAGTATCTGCCTCTCCAGCACAT
The DNA here is from genome assembly GCA_963921515.1 of Calotriton arnoldi. NCBI lineage: Eukaryota > Metazoa > Chordata > Amphibia > Caudata > Salamandridae > Calotriton > Calotriton arnoldi. The sequence continues at coordinate 10,286 of CAWUFW010031347.1, read as the reverse complement.
ATATATTGCTGCATGTTCCCCTGAGAGCCCACTTGCCTGCACTACATGCTCCAGGACGACATCTGCCACTGCACTGCTGCTGTCTCTGCCCCTCTGGACCCTGCAATGGCACGTACTGTGGAGAGAGCCCCAGCCTTCAGCCTTGAAGAGAACCAGGCCCTGCTGGACAGCCTACTTCCACAGTACAGCAAGCTGTATGGGACACCAGGGGAGCAGGTGAGTGTTCTGTGCACTGCCTTTCTGAATGTGCATTTTGTCTGACTAGCAAGGCTGAGAGTCAGCACACCACTGGCTAGCAGGCTCACTGAGTAGTTGTCACCCCCCATAGTGTGTAGTGACTTGCACTGGACAGGTATGGTGCAGTGACAGTGCTTCTGAACAGGGTTTTACTCCCCATGCTATGATACCATGTAGTGACTTCTGGAAAACTGTCCATGGGCAGCCGTGCACTGCCTGGGTACACCATGTGCCCCTGTGATTGCGACATGTATATGCAACTGTGTCATGCACGGATATGTTGCATGTGTAGTAATGTCCTTATCACTTTGTCATCCTGACAGGCTTCTGCCCATCGGAAGCATGAGATCTGGAAGGACATCGTCCGGGCTGTCCGGTCCGTGGGGGTCTACAAGCGCCGGATCCGCAACTGCCAAAAGAGGTGGCAGGACCTTCGGGCTGGACCCGGAGGATTGCACGGGTCCAGCTGAAGCTGTCGCCTCCTCGCAGGAGGGGCGGAACACGGACCCTGACCCCCACATGCTCAGGATCCTGGCGGTGGTCTTTCCAGACCTGGATGGGCAGCTGAAGGCCAGAGAGCAGCAAGGAGGGGGTGAGTCAAAGACTGCACTGTGTACTCTGTCTAACATGTTATGTGCCCTCCTCGGGCCAGGTTGAACTGCCACAGTACAGCAGTCATGTTGTCCAGGAGCCATGTCCCTCTATTGTGCACTGCCCACTCCTCATCTGATACCCAGGTGTGGCCCTTACATGCAGGGAATTCTGTCACTTAGGACTGTGTCCTTGCAGTTTGCTTGACTCAAGGTGGGAGACAGCATCTGTTTCCCTGACTCTGTGGTGGGCATCATGGGTGGGTCCATTGCTTACACAATGCCTGTATTCTGACATGTATTCAGCGTGTTACTTTGATCTGTGGTCCAATTGCTGAGCTGATCCACCACATGTGGCTGGGGTACCTGGCACACACCCATGCTGCGGGTGGGAACAATGTTTGGGCCCCAGGAGTATGTATATGACGTGTGTCACACATACTTAGCCAGCTGCCTACAGTCCAGGGCTCATCCCTCATTCATGTGGGGCTGGACAGTCATGCCTACTCCAGGCCATACAATACACTCTGTACTCCCACTCCCGTGTATCAGAGGACACATTGTGCACAGTGATTTGCCCCTCAGGTGTCTGCCTCTGTGTCAGTGTGCTGTGGATTAGTCGCCAGGACTGCTGTGGAGTTTCTTGGTAGGGGCTCAGCATGCCACTGGAGATGTGACCATAGGAGACGATACATTGTGTGACACATAGGTGTCTGATCAGCTGCCCATGCAGACTGGGGCATGTAAATGTGAAGTTCAGGCAGCTGTTCCCCATGCACAGCAGAGTGTGAGGGGCTCAGGTTCAGAGGGTAGTGTCACAGGTCTCCCATATGTCCAATAGGTATGACCTGGACAGATGAGGGTTAAGAGGATGTGTTGTGGGGGGGATGTACATGTGCACTTGTGCAGCTCCAGGACTTGCATTCCCCATGACCTACTATTGTGACACAGTGCAGAGTGTTGTTGTCTGGCTGCAAAGTCATACATCACTGAGACAGTGATGTATGACTTTGCAGTCATGCCTCCGCCATGGCATGTGTCTACTGATTGGTGATCCTGCAGGGGAGTGACATGTGCTACATGCACACCATAGTGGCGCTGGCTATCAGGACATGGGTGCATCATGGTGTCTGTCGCTGGTATGCATCACATGCATTTCCTATTTGACTCTGGGCATCCCTTACATCCGTAAACCTGTACTGACTCAGTGGCAAGAGCTGTGATGTGTCCACACCGTGTCCTCTGCACTGTCCAACTACTGTGTACTTGGTGCATGTGTCAACACTGGGGTGTTGCAATCCAACAGACACCAGACAGATGGGTGCAAGGCCATGTGGGATGTGAGTGCCATGCTTGGCATCAGACTGACAATTGACTTCTCCTGTTCAATTAGTGCACTTTTAGCAATGTACAACTAATGATGCCAGGGCTTGCTCTGTGATGTGCTGTGCTCACAGTGGTGTGTGCGTTATGTGCAGGTGACTGATGTCTGTCTGTTTCCCCATTGTTTGCAGATACATCCACGGCCACGGAAGGGGACAGCTCCACGGACCAGGAGGAGCCGGAGAGCCAGACTGGGTCAGCAGCCGAGGAGTGGTCGGAGGGACCCAGTGGCACGGAGGGCGAGGGGAGCCACACCGAGGAGTCCTCAGCAGCATCCACCTCAGCTGAGGACCAGAGCAACTCGGAGGATGACTCCCTTGTGGAGGCGGGTGTCAGCAGCCACCACACCCCAGCTAGTGTTGCTGTCCCCGCCACCACCAGCACCACCACCGCCCTCCCATCGGCTCCCATTCCCCAGGTCCGTGGAGGCTCCCATGTCCGGGAGCGTGTCTCCTTTGGGCCAGGCACCGCACCCCCTGCCCCTGTGTCCCCTGCTGCCCTGAGTGAGGAGTCTGTGTACCTCCTTCGCCAGCTCCATGTAGGGCAGACAGCCATGCTGAGTGTCCTCCATGCGCACACCGCGCTGTTGACTCAGCTGGTGTCGTTCATGGAGGGCATCTCATCGGGCATGTCTGACCTACAGAGGGGCAATAGGTCCATGGACTCCTCCCTGACGGCAGCAGTGTCCCTCCTCAAACGGTCCCTCACCCCTCCTGCCTCTGCTCCATCCACACTCCCCAGCACCTTACCCATCCCAGGCACACACACACTGGCACACACCAGCACACACACATCCAGCACACTGACACACACGCCAATGACAAAACGCACACGCAAGCACATTCAGGGGACTGAAGCCAGACTCACAGGGGATGGGGCCCTGGAACACACACACGCATCCACATGCACTGCGCAGTCCTCAGTTCCCTCTCCCTCCAAAGCACCCTCCCTTGCCTCACCTGCAACCCCAAAGTCACAGCAGCTCTTCCTCTGTGACCTCGGCCTCTTCCCCACCGATGAAGCTGCTCCAGCATCCCGGGGAAGAGGAAGCCCACCCACACGGAGCAGAGTGCCCCTCGCCCCCGGACACCCTCCCCCAGGCGCAGACGGACTGAGGCCCCCACCCGCAAGTCCCCCCGGAGTGCTAAGAGCAAGACCCCGCCACCGCCCTGCAGCTCAGGCACAAGGTCTCCGTCCTCCATCCCTCAGGCCCCCACTGCACAGGTGCCCCCACCACACCCTGCCCCAGGTTCCCCCACCCACAGATATACCATCCCCAAGATGCTCCGGCCTTCTCCCCCTGCCACTTGCTCTCCCAGCACCACACCCCCGCTGCGCTTGTCTGTGCCACTGATGTGGTGAGGGTGTCCTCCCCCTCTGTCCAACCCACCTTGCCTGTTCCCCATTCTCCTCCCCTGGAGGTAGGCACTGCAGTGGAGTCCACTACCGCCCTGTCTGACTTGGGCACTGCAGTGGCGGACCTGTCCACCCCATCTGCAGGGTCCACTGCAGTTGTGCCGGCACCCACGACATCTGTGTCATGCCCCCCAGTTGTGCCGGCACACACCATGTCAGACACCTCCACTGCAGTTGTCAGTGGCTCTCCAGCACCCACCACCCCTTCCCTGACTCCCCCTGGTGAGCCCTGATCCTGTCCCTGCGGTGCCTGGCCTGCCCCCGGTTGCCCCTCCTAGTGGATTGTCCCTGGTATTGTGCAGGCATGCGTAGGGTGACATCTGCCAGTGTCACCCTGTTTGAACTTTGACAATGGACTGGCCATTGGCCTTTGCTCTTTTTCAGGACTTCGTTTGGCCTCAACACATATGCTGAATAAAGCAACTTTCTTTTCTCTAGTGCTCATGCTTCAGATGTACATGTTGTTGGTGCAGCTAACCATGCCCTTGCTGCAGTGATGGTGATATCTGGTCTCATGATTATGAAGTGTTACTGTGCAGGAACCCATGTGGTCCAGGGGGAATGTGTCCTATCATGTGGTGTATCCATGTCATCAATAGCAGCATCTGAGGGTGTCATGTGTTCAGTATTTGGCAATGGGTTTCCTACTTACATTGGCAATTTCACATCTGTGGCTTCCACCCCTGCACATCTGTTGTGCCTGCCATCGTTGCATTTGTCTACTTCCCTGACCGTGTTGCCATCTCCAGTGGACATGCAGGTTTGGGCATCAATGGGGAGGGACTCATCCGTGTAGTCAGTGCAACATTGCTATACAAGTGTGTTGGATCTGTGCTGATGATTCCGTTGGCACATCCATGACCAGGCTGATGTGATGGGAGCCCTCATTTGGTGCTAATTGTTGATTGTGTGACCAAGTGCTCAGCTGACATGATGGGGCCCTACTGAGGCAACATATGGCACAGCTTTCCTCACACAGGAGTGGAGTCCCCTCATGGCAGTGTGTACACGTGTGACATTGCCTGCGCCCAAGGTGTGTGTTGTATGTGCATGTCTGTGTGTTCACTTCCATTCATCTGCGCATGCTGTGATCCCTAGTGTTGTACCTGTTTGTGATGCTTGCTGACTTGAGCTATGTTCCCCAAAGTCTTCTCCCTGTGTTCTCTGTGATGTGGGTGCATGGCACATTACTGGTCATCAGGGTGTCACCCATAGGTGTGTTTGCTGTCAGGGCAGAGTTTGTGTGCTGACGCAGATGGGTCACAGTCAGGTTTCCCTTTGGCACTTGTTGTTTGCCCCTGTCATGTGATTTCCAGTTTGTGTTATCTTTCAGTGATTGTGACACGTTGTGTGTGTGACTGCTGGCACTCCTTAGGGTCCGGGCTGCAATGTTGGTTGTTGTCTATGTGTGTTCTTTGTGGGTGACCTTGGCTTCTTCATTGGTGTGTGACTGTGGCTGGGATCCCATTGGTCGGTGTGGTATTGCCGTCATGTCCATGTACAGCGTAGTGTGCAGTGTGTCAGACATTCAGGAGTCTTGTTGAGTGTCCATGTGTGATGTGTTTCTACACCTTGGTTCCCACCCACCACCCTGGAATAGTAATGGGTGCATGTGCAATGTCACCAGTGCATGTGTACTTCACTGCTGCACATTGTTGGAGGTCGAGGGGTGTGGTGTTGAGTGTGTGCAGATGAGAGTTGTTGCCCGGCTAGTCCCCTGCCTCCATGTTGGCCTTGGCTTACTGGCCATGCTGATTGATTTGTGCTTGTGTAGGTGTGATGGTAGTTAGTTGCTCAGGACACCTGACTGTGGTTCACAGTGTGAACGACATTTAGCTTTGTCATCACAGTGGTATTTTTCTTCAGCCCAGGGTCACCACATTGTGGGGGCCCTGGGGTGGTGCTGTGGTGTGTCTGTGACTTGCTGTGTCAGTTGTTGTTCCTACGTGCCTGTGTGACATGTGTGTTTTGTGCTCCCTCTCACCTGTCAATGCCTGCTTGCCCACATAGGGGATTTGGATCCATGAGTTACCTTAGTGTGGCAGTGTATGCACATCTGTATGATTGGTATTCAGCTCTCCTCATGTGTTGTGTTGTTGCCTGGGGACAATGGCACCCCCACCCCTCACCTGCTGTGTATGATGACAGTGTTGGTCTGCCTGTTTGTGTTTGTGCATCTGCACCACTGCATTGGCATATCTTGGGTGTGCCATTGGCTGTATGTTGTTTGGTGTGTTTCCCCTGCTGTCCCTGGGACTCCTAGGTCATCGGTCAGCACAGTGATCATGGTTTGTGTGTCCCATTGCTGCCATGGTATGGTATCTGTTCACCTCACATCTGCTGTCTCCACAGGGTATCTGCATTTGTGTGCCCATTGGTGCAAATATGTGGTTCTGCATTCTGATGGTCACTTCTGTCATTGTGTCATTGATGACTGTTGACGGTCTCAGCCACCATGGGTGTTGTTTGTCTGCACATGGCCAAAGGAATGTTTCATTTGCACTGCAGTATTTGGCTCCCCCAATTTATGTTGCAATGGGACACATACACTACTTTGCCACAGATGAGTTTTTGGTTCTGTGACCAGGAATGATCCATGCAGTTTGGCAGTTGCAGCTCTTTCTTTGTCAACAATTACCTTTTGGTCACTGTGATGATGAGGGTGTAGACCCCATTGCCACAATGGTCAAAATGTGCTACAGCTATGGACCCCACACTTGCCTTTTGGTCACTGTGATGATGGGGGTTTAGACCCCATTGCCACAATGGTCAAACTGTGCTTCAGCTATGGACCCCACACTTACCTTTTGGTCACTGTGATGATGGGGGTTTAGACCCCATTGCCACAATGGTCAAAATGTGCTTCAGCTATGGACCCCACACTTGCCTTTTGGTTACTGTGATGATGGGGGTTTAGACCCCATTGCCACAATGGTCAAAATGTGCTTCAGCTATGGACCCCACACTTACCTTTTGGTCACTGTGATGATGGGGGTTTAGGCCCCATTGCCACAATGGTCAAAATGTGCTTCAGCTATGGACCCCACACTTGCCTTTTGGTTACTGTGATGATGGGGGTTTAGACCCCATTGCCACAATGGTCAAAATGTGCTTCAGCTATGGACCCCACACTTACCTTTTGGTCACTGTGATGATGGGGTTTAGGCCCCATTGCCACAATGGTCAAAATGTGCTTCAGCTATGGACCCCACACTTGCCTTTTGGTCACTGTGATGATGGGGGTTTAGGCCCCATTGCCACAATGGTCATGGGCTGCTTGCATTGTGGGTGCCACACACATATATGTGTGGCACATGTGCTAGGGGGTCACATTGTATGTTCAATGTCATGTTCGGTGTTGTAGGCATTTGACACAGCCTGCTCACACGCTTGTCATGGTGGTGGGGGGATGTCTTAATCTTGCATTCCCTAGGTTGTGGTGTGCTTGTTGTGTCATGCATTGTCCATCCTATGAGTGGGGGTGGTAGTAGTGGTAGGCATCCAGCCCCCCTGGCTAAGGGTGGTAGTAGTGGTGGGCATCCTGCCCCCTGGGTGGGGGTGGTAGTAGTGGTGGGCATCCTGCCCCCTGGGTGAGGGTGGTAGTAGTGGTGGGCATCCTGCCCCCCTGGCTAAGGGTGGTAGTAGTGGTGGGCATCCTGCCCCCCTGGGTGAGGGTGGTAGTAGTGGTAGGCATCCTGCCCCCCTGGGTGGGGTGGTAGTAGTGGTGGGCATCCTGCCCCCTGGCTAAGGGTGGTAGTAGTGGTGGGCATCCTGCCCCCCTGGGTGAGGGTGGTAGTAGTGGTAGGCATCCTGCCCCCTGGTTGAGGGTGGTAGTAGTGGTAGGCATCCAGCCCCCCTGGCTAAGGGTGGTGGTAGGCATCCAGCCCCCCTGGCTAAGGGTGGTAGTAGTGGTGGGCATCCTGCCCCCCTGGCTAAGGGTGGTAGTAGTGGTAGGCATCCTGCCCCCCTGGTTGAGGGTGGTAGTAGTGGTAGGCATCCAGCCCCCTGGCTAAGGGTGGTAGTAGTGGTGGGCATCCTGCCCCCCTGGGTGAGGGTGGTAGTAGTGGTAGGCATCCTGCCCCCTGGCTAAGGGTGGTAGTAGTGGTGGGCATCCTGCCCCCCTGGGTGAGGGTGGTAGTAGTGGTGGGCATCCTGCCCCCCTGGGTGAGGGTGGTAGTAGTGGTAGGCATCCTGCCCCCCTGGGTGGGGGTGGTAGTAGTGGTAGGCATCCAGCCCCCCTGGCTAAGGGTGGTGGTAGGCATCCAGCCCCCCTGGCTAAGGGTGGTAGTAGTGGTGGGCATCCTGCCCCCTGGCTAAGGGTGGTAGTAGTGGTGGGCATCCTGCCCCCCTGGGTGAGGGTGGTAGTAGTGGTAGGCATCCTGCCCCCTGGCTAAGGGTGGTAGTAGTGGTGGGCATCCTGCCCCCCTGGGTGAGGGTGGTAGTAGTGGTGGGCATCCTGCCCCCTGGGTGAGGGTGGTAGTAGTGGTAGGCATCCTGCCCCCCTGGGTGGGGGTGGTAGTAGTGGTAGGCATCCAGCCCCCCTGGCTAAGGGTGGTGGTAGGCATCCAGCCCCCCTGGCTAAGGGTGGTAGTAGTGGTGGGCATCCTGCCCCCTGGGTGAGGGTGGTAGTAGTGGTAGGCATCCTGCCCCCTGGCTAAGGGTGGTAGTAGTGGTGGGCATCCTGCCCCCTGGGTGAGGGTGGTAGTAGTGGTAGGCATCCTGCCCCCTGGGTGGGGGTGGTAGTAGTGGTAGGCATCCAGCCCCCCTGGCTAAGGGTGGTGGTAGGCATCCAGCCCCCCTGGCTAAGGGTGGTAGTAGTGGTGGGCATCCTGCCCCCTGGCTAAGGGTGGTAGTAGTGGTGGGCATCCTGCCCCCCTGGGTGAGGGTGGTAGTAGTGGTAGGCATCCTGCCCCCTGGCTAAGGGTGGTAGTAGTGGTGGGCATCCTGCCCCTCTGGGTGAGGGTGGTAGTAGTGGTGGGCATCCTGCCCCCCTGGGTGAGGGTGGTAGTAGTGGTAGGCATCCTGCCCCCCTGGGTGGGGGTGGTAGTAGTGGTAGGCATCCAGCCCCCCCTGGCTAAGGGTGGTGGTAGGCATCCAGCCCCCCCTGGCTAAGGGTGGTAGTAGTGGTGGGCATCCTGCCCCCCCTGGGAGAGGGTGGTAGTAGTGGTAGGCATCCTGCCCCCCTGGTTGAGGGTGGTTGTGGTGGTTGGCATCCAGCCCCCCTGGGTTGGGGTGGTGGCGCGCATTCAGGCCCCTGTGTGCATATGTGGCATTGGTGATGGGCATCCCGCCCCTATGGTGCTGCTGTTGCTGGTGTAAGTATATTCAGATTCCCAGTGTATGTGTGTGATGTGTCGTGTACGTGTTGTATGTGTTTTGTGGTTGGTGTCTGACTTACCTTCTGCGCCGTACGCGTCCGTGCCTGTTCCGGTAGTAGATGTAGAATATTGGTATGATCGGGACGAAGGGATTCATGGTTGGTTCGTGTCGTTCGTCCTTCTCGTTGCTTCGCGTCGTCCTCGTCGCTTGGCTTCGTCCTCGTCGCTTCGTCCTCGTCGGTGCTGTGTTCGTCTCGTAGCCGTGGATCGTGTTGTGGCGCGATTCGGAGCTTATGTGCGCCTCTCCCGGATGCTTTGACGTGCCGTGCGTAGCGACGGGTTCGGCGCGTACGGAAAGCGCATCGTACTTGTTCGGCCGGACGGGGCTGCATTTTCCCTTCCGTGCGACTCGATTCGGCGTTTCCGGATTCGCCTCGGTCGGAGAACAGGACCTGGTTTGGGTGAGTACGGCTCGGCCGGGATTTTTGCTGTTGTGCGCATCGTACTTGCTCGTTCGGTGTGCTGTACGGATCGGTCGGGAAACTGGCTTTCGCATGGCTTTTTTCCCGACCGAATAGTATTGGGTGCGCCTCCGACCGAGATCGGAATCGGCCCCTTTGTGTCTTTAGCGCTACTTTAATGCAATGTGGTACATGCGTGACACAAACCTCTAAGTCAGAGTTTTGAAGACTCACAAAGCCACTTTGTGTGGCTCTGAGCGGCTTCAAAAATCTGGAGTGACGCAACGCAGCCCAAATTACTGGGTTGCGTTACTCTGCCCAGGGAAGGCGTTCCATGGGTGTTGCATGGGTGTTACCACAAAACTCCCATGTATTTTTGACGCATTTCCAGATTGACCAGTACTGGTAAACCTGGGAATGTGACAAAAAGTTGTGTATTGTCAGGGGAGGTGTAACAAGGAGAAATATCTCTATTTCTGCTCATTTCTTCCTCTTTCTGTGTGCTTCATTTTGCAGCACACATAGAAAGAGGAATATGCCTCCCAGGATTGCTTTTGTGCACAAAAACAACCCTGCATGCAACACACGCCCCCTTGTACCATGGCGCAAGGGTGCCTGAGTTGGCATTAGGCTGCCAAAAGGGGGCCAGTGCACGGGAAAGGACAGGAATGCGCCATATTGCCTTGATTACAGCGCATTCCTGCTGTTTCCATGTCACACATAGCAGCGCAGCAAGGTGACTTGCTGCACTGCACTGCATCACCTTTCTCATAAATGATCCCCTAAGTCTTTAAAATTGTATAACTCTACTTCAACTGAATGGATTTTAGCTCTTTTGGTCTCAAATGATTTATCAATTTTTACTCCATGGGGCATATTCT
>CAWUFW010031346.1:0-15682 GCA_963921515.1 Calotriton arnoldi | reverse complement strand
AGCCCCTCAAATTTCTCACTCCAGTGAGTGCAACAGTAGGTAAAGGGATGGAAAGCGGAGGGGTAAAAATTTCTATTCCCACTCCAATGAGTGCAACAATAGGGAAAGTGTTGGATAGCGGAGTGTTAAACATTACTATTCCCACTCCAGTGAGTGCAACAGTAGGGGAAGTGTTGGATAGCAGAGGGATAAAATGTACTATTCCCACTCCAGTCAGGGCAACAGTAGGGAAAGTGTTGGATAGCGGAGGGGTAAAAACTACTATTCCCAGTCCAGTGAGTGCAACAGTAGGGAAAGTGTTGGATAGCGGAGGGGTAGAAATTACTATTCCCTCTTCAATAAGTTCAACAGTAGGGAAAGTGTTGGATAGCGGAGGGGTAAAAATTACTATTCCCACTCCAGTGAGTGTAACATTAGGGAAAGTGTTGGATAGCGGAAGGATAAAATTTACTATTCCCACTCCAGTCAGTGCAACAGTAGGGAAAGTGTTTGATAGCGAAGGGGTAAAAATTACTATTCCCACTCCAGTGAGTGCAACAGTAGGGAAAGTGTTGGATAGCACAGAGGTAAAAATTACTATTCCCACTCCAGTGAGTGCAACAGTAGGGAAAGTGTAAGATAGCGGATGGATAACATGTACTAATCCCACTCCAGTGAGTGCAACAGTAGGGAAACTGTTGGATAGTGGAGGAATAAAATGTACCATTCCCACTCCAGTCAATGCATCAATAGGGAAAGTGTTGGATTGTGGAGGGGTAAAATTTACAATTCTCACTCCAGTCAGTGCAAAATTAAAAACAAACAAAATATCAACAGAATACAAATATATTTTTAAAAAGTAAGTAAAAAATATATAAATATGGAAAAAATAAAAATAAAAATATATAGTAAAAATGAAAACAATAAAAACATTATAATGTTAAATACATATCACAAATACCTACAAATATTATATTAAATAAAATTAAAAAAAACTTTTTCAAACAAATAAATATTTGTATTTGAAAATTATTTATTAAAAAACACAATTATGAAATAAATTTAGTCTATTTACTTCCTAGCCTATAACACCACACAACTCACAACCCTCATCAAAATATATATATATATATTTACATATTTAATATAAATAATTATCAATTAAACAAATATTATTAATTTAAAAAACAAATTAAAACACATTAAATTTAATTAACTTCTCACCCTTTACACCTATAATCCCCACAACCCACACCTAAAATTAAACTGTAAAAAATTAATTACGTAATTTAAAAAAAATTCAATTAAATAACTAATAGTATCTAACAACTAATTACACAAAAAAATAATTAAACAATTACCCTAATTAATTATCAATTAATGAATTAATATTAATTATCAACTTATTATTAATTAATTACAAATAAATTACTTTTCACCCTGTACCCCTAAACCCCCACAACTAAATTTAATTACACTGTTTCCATATTTAATTGTCAATTAATTAATTAATATTAATTAACAACTAATTATTAATTAATAAAAATAAATTACTTCCCACAGTTTACCCCTAGAAACCCCACAACCTGCACCTAAACTTAATTACACAATTACCATAATTAATTGTTAATTAATATTAAGTAACAACTGTTTATTAATTAATTACAAATAAATTACTTCCCACACTTTACCCCTATAAACCCCACAACCCACACTTAAAATGTATTTAAATAAATTTAAAACAAAATTAACATTATAAAATCTCAATTAAATAAATATTGATAAATAAAAAATATACATGAATTCATTATATTTATATTACTTCCCACCCTATTCCCCTCTAAACCCACAACCCGATACGGAACTATAAAACACAAAATGTAATTAAAATAAAATTAATAACTTCTGAAAATTTAACACATATATTTAAAAAACATAAACAATACTTATACAAAAAAATTACATCACATTCATTTAAAAATGTATGCTAAAATACATAACACTAATTTAAAAAATCGATATTTTAAACAACTATATTTTTGCAAACGATATTAATGACATATATTTTTAGAAACAATATTTCTTACCTTAAAGTCGATATTCTTGACCACAATATTCTTGGTGTCGATTATTCTGTGTCACGATATTTAAAACTCGATATTAGTGTAAGTCGACATTTCCAACTCGATATTTTGACTGGATACCCAACCAATGCTGTCAATCAAACATCTTTAGGTAATAGTGTAGGAGGTTTTGTGCATTTATTAAAATTTTGCAATATTAAGTATCTGCAAAATATGGATCTACACTTGAATTCACATGTTATCACATGCATCTGATGTTTTTGACTTTGGAACAATTTTGCTGTCACCTGTTAATATGCTAACTAGGCCTCAGTTAGGCTTTGACACCATATTCCACAACATGTATGTCTTCCTCTGCACATTCACTGTTCATTATTTGTGCTACACACAGTCAAGCAAAGTCATGTTTGTTCCTTTTTTAATGGCTTAGGGGCCCATTACGATACCCGGCGTAAAAAAATCCGCCAGGCATGGAAGCGGCAAAAATCAGCCCGCACACACCGTCTGAACACCGACCAGGCCATTACGATAACACAAACCGAAAACCGCCATCGGCGGAAAAATCACACAAGATACCGCCCGCCATCGTCCGAGTCGGAGTCAAACCGCCCGCCACGGACGGAAACACGCACGACAACACAAAACCGCCCGCCCTCACGCCCGACACACCGCACGTGAGATTACGATCGCACCGCCATGAGCGCGGGAAAACTACAAATATACCGCCCGCCAGCGCAAACAACGCCGATGAGAATCGACACGGCAGAAGCCATGGCGCCCACGTCCCTGCACAGAAACCATCCGCTGACAAAAACAATCGCACACAACATGGCCAACAAGTCCACACAGCAAGGCACGCACAAATACACAAGCACAGTACACATCCCGAAAACACCCCCCTGGACAAACAAAAACTACAAAGGCCAGAACCCCAGACACAACACACCTGAAAACAACAGACCATGAGGACACACCCACATAGGTAAGTACAAAAGCAGCACTCCCACAGACCACAACCCCTTGCAACATTGCAAACTAGAGAGGAGAGGAGAGGACACAGTGACACAGCAAGGACAGCAGCACACCACAGAAACGCACACATCACAACCACCACCACCACCACCAAACACCGGCACCACAAACCCCCTGCACATTACACAACACACACCGCACCAGCACCACAAACACCATGGCACCACAAAGAATGCCCAAATTCACGCCCATGGAGCTGACGGTCATGGTCGACGAGATCATCAAGGTGCACCCACAAATCTATGGGAACCTGGTCCAGCACACACCACTAGCCACCAGAAAGAGAATGTGGAACCGGATCGTAGACCAGGTCAATGCAGTCGGGACCTTGCCCAGGAACAGAGTCGAAATAAACAAACGGTGGAATGACGTCAAGAGCCTGGTCAAGAAGAAGGAGAGCAAGAACAGAGAGCTGGCTGCCGTCACTGGCGGAGGGAATCCCGCGCTCTTCAAGACCTTCAAAGCGTGGGAGGAGAAGGTGCGAGTCATCATACATCCCGAGATCCTCGCCGGATTAGCAGGGGAGTGGAGGCTGGTAAGTACAAACTAATGTATACCAGCACACCGCTATGTACTTACATGCACTACCACCATGCCACAGCTCCCAGGGACAAACACCCCCATGTCCAGCACACAATACACAACACATCACACACACATGCAACAGACACCACCACACACAGCCCAAACTGAACAACTGTAAGATGCGTGGGGACATGTGTACACTCAGCCAGCCACGTAACCACCAACAGGTCCCCAAATATGCCAGAAGCGCCACAACGAGCACCCACCACACCCATGTGTCCGCCATAGCTGCACTAACCGACAAGTAACAGGTAAGTGGCAGGAACACAAAGTGCAGTGGGTGGGAGGGTGGACAGCCCAAGTACAAAACACACCAGGCCCCTAGTCCCACAGCACAGCAAGGAGGAGCATCCCCCACACCCCACAGCCACGTGTCAGCCACCGCAGTGCACAACGACAGCCGAAAGGTAGACATCACGGTCCACAGCAATCGGTGTCAGTGGGTGTCCAGCCACCACCACGACCCACAACACCCCCCACCCCCACAGACCTGCAACATGGAGCACCCCCCGCTTAGAACCATGTGGCATCCAGTACAGTGCACGCACGAACAACCTGCAGGTGGGAAACTGGACAGGGCTGGATTACTGGAGGCATGAGGACCGTAACACGACCAACACATGGGACATGTCACGTAGCAGACGAACACGCAGCACCGCCCACCGTCACGAACAAGTGAACAATGTGCACACGGACATGAACCACAGACTCACACCCCACATGACCCATCACAAACACAGCAACACCCAAGGAGCCACGTCTGCATGCACAAGCCACACTGAATATAGTACCACACGGCAGCCACTGTACAACCCATCACACACAACCGAAACACCATTGAAGTCCTGTCCATGTAGCCCCTACTGCCTGTCAACCACACACCCCACAACTACGCCTATGTAAGACAAACAACACTAGACGCAACAGAGCGGAACAACATAAATGCACACGAACACCACTGAACCCATCAAACACACAGACACACCATGCACATGCAACATACCATCCATCCCATCCGTCAGCCCCAGTCTCATGAAAGGCATGTCATCCGCACAGTTGCCACACATACAGCAGTCACGCTAAGATACATGCCCATGACCAACCATGTGCCAGAAGTCAATGAAGCGCACGACACACTGTGAGCAACAACACACAACATGGGCCACACCCCCCCGAGCACTGCAGTGATGCACATGGCACAGGGCAGCACGCACACCAAGGAGATGGGACAACTGCAATACGTTGGCTGGCACACAACCATCACTCACTCATAACGATGCGTCCAATGCCATGTCCAGTAATCACAACAGACAGCAAATATGCAGGCCATGTCAAGCATGCACACACCTCAAACCATGCACTGTCATGCTGCCACAACACATGTCACGTTCGGCACCCATGGCTCACAGCATGTACCCCAAAAGCATATTCCATCCCAAATGCGAATCTGGGGCATGGCCCCCATGTTGCCATATGCGTTCCTAAGCGTCCCATCTGAACACCAAAAGCAAAGTACAAACCAGACCCAGGATGGGCCAGGAGCCCGCATACACCAGAGTCACAATAAGTAGGGGCACAGCAACACACCCATCGGCATGGCCAATCCGTCCCATGCCACATGTGCACAGCACACAGTCCCATTGTCAAGCACACACAACTACAAATGCTACAGCCACACACACGCCTCCGGGAAACCCATGTACGAGATTGCACGAACTGTTAATGTCAGACGACAAATACATACTTCGCCAGGTGCAACACAATAACAAATCTCATTCTCTCCACAGGTGACGAACTGCTGGATGCTGGGGATGGAGACAGCAGCCAGCACAGCCAGCCTACAAGCCCCCACCGAGGACTCACGGATGTGGAGGATCTGTCCTCCTCTTCAGACACGGACCACCAAGCAGGCCCATCTGGTGTGGCAGGGCCCAGCCGCTCCCCAGGACCCCTCCTACCCACCAACCCATCATCCAGGGCTGCTGAACATTCCCAGCCCCTGCTGCCACTGTCGTTGCGGCCACACCCACGGTCATTGCGGCCACACCCACGGTCATTGCGGCCACACCCACGGTCATTGCGGCCACTACCATTGCCGCAACCGCCACCATCGCCGCACCGACCACCACCACCGCCACCACCACCACGTCTTCGCTGGCACCAGCCCCAGCGCAGGTGGTGGCCCGG
Organism: Calotriton arnoldi; assembly: GCA_963921515.1. Lineage (NCBI taxonomy): Eukaryota > Metazoa > Chordata > Amphibia > Caudata > Salamandridae > Calotriton > Calotriton arnoldi. The sequence goes on along the minus strand of CAWUFW010031346.1, from coordinate 9,815 downwards.
CCGACTGGATCCACCCTGGGAGCCACAGCGAGGACCGTGGTGAGCAATGTGGCTAGTGGGCAGGCCGGTGGCAGCAGTACTGGTAGGAGGAGCAGGGTCAGGGAAACGCAAGTCTCCCCTGGGAGCCATGCCCTGCCTCAAATGGCCAGAGTCCTTGGGGCCTATGAAGAGGCCCAAGAACAATGGGTCAGGTCTGCTTCAGACACGCGGGAGGTGCTGGGGGTGCTGAGGTCCATGGACGCCCGTATGGGCCAACTCGTGGACCTCATGGGCCAGCTGGTGGTGGCGGTGAGGTCACAGCCAGGGACAGCAGCTCCCCTCCGCCACCACCTGCCGGGGCGCAGGGTCGAGCAGCAGTGTCCAGTTCCCCTGCGTCCACAGCCAGTGAGCACACCTCAACCACCAGCATGTCGCAAGCAGGCACCCCCTTCGCAAACGTGGAAGGGGCCGTCCGAAGTGGAAACAGATCTCCCGGGAGGACTTCGCACGCTCCAGACGCAAGTGAGGTAGCCAGCCAGCCTTCCTTGACCACCCACTGCATTGACTTGGACTACGATCCCACTCCACACAGCCATCTGGATGGCATGTGTGTGTTGGACTATGGACATAGAACCAGTGGGTACACCCTGAGCATCACGCAGCCATGACCGACAGCTCATTGTCACTGCACGCACCACTTATGTCATCACCTTACACACAATCACATGTCACAGTTTGAAATAAATGCACCTCTTACACAAACTGCTGTTTGTGCCCTGTGTTTTATTTGTACGGAATACAACGGCCACCTTGGGCGGAAAGGCACCTGATGCGTGGCATGGCAATGGAACCGGAGGGCCTGTAGGGACCTAGGGGTGGGAGACAGAACAGGAGCACATTCAATGAGTGTGTCACACACCCATCACACAGTACATGTCAACAACTACAAGCAATGTACACACATCGCACAGAGCAATAGGGCACAATGCCACAGCCACCAACAGTGGCATACTACCCTGGCCATGGAGCGTTGACACACAGCACGCAGTGAACAAACGGCCACCCTGACACAGCACACACACACCTGCACAGACACAGCCACATCAGCCGTCGTACATGGACACTCACCGTCAAGTGAAGTAGTGGGCGATGAGCTGCTGCCGCACATTACCAGCTTCCTCCTCTCCGCTGTCCTCCTCACTCGAGCTGTCCTGGTCTGCGGGCTGGGGCCCTGGTTGATCTCCGTCATCCACGATGAGGGGGATCTGCTTCCGAATGGCCAGATTGTGCAGCATGCAGCACGCCACCACTATCTGGCACACCTTCTGTGGGGAGTACGCCAGCGCACCCTCGGTGCGGTCCAGGCACCTGAACCTGGACTTGAGGAGGCCAAAGGTACGCTCGACCACACGTCTGGTCCTCCCATGTGCCTCATTGTAGCGATCGTCTGCTGGGGTGCGAGGATTCCTCAATGGACTGAGCAGCCATGCCCCATTCGGGTACGCAGAGTCACCTGGGTGTGAGGGACACAGAGAACCGTTGCTATTCCAACTGGACAGGGGACAGCATCGCACAACCAGCACGCTACACCACTCCACATACTCACCGACAATACAGCCACGATCCTGTTGCAGATTGGACATCAGTCGTTGCAAGATGCTGTTGCGCATTATGTGTGCGTCATGGGCCGAGCCTGGGAACTTTGCACACACGTGGGTGATCACCATGTCCGCAAGGCACACCACTTGCACATTCAGGGAGTGCGTGTGCTTCCTGTTGCGGTACAGGTGCTCAGTGGCCTGTGGTGGAACAAGGCCAACATGTGTGCAGTCAATGGCTCCAACGACGTGTGGGATTCTGCCAAGGGCATAGAATGCACCCTTCACTGCCGCCAATTCACGAGCCCTGGGGAATCTGATGTACCTGTTTCGGTACAGCATCATGGCTGCCAGTACATCCCTCAGCACCTTGCTGAACATGGGCTGGGACATCCCTCCTCCACTGCCCACTGTGTGCTGGAATGACCCAGTGGCGAAGAAATGCATGGCGGCCATCACCTTAGCCGTGGGGGTGACAGCTGTCGGATACACCCTGCGGGGACGGAGATGGGGTTCCAACATGACACACAGTCGATGCAGGGTTGGCCTGTCCAGCCGAAACTTCCTAATGACCTCTGTATCGTCCATGTCCGCCAGCAATTGATATGGGCGGTCAATGTTCGGTCTCCGCCTAGGGAAAATGGCAGTGGACACATGTCAAAGCAACACAACACATAGCAATTTTGCATACACATCACTGACATGACTGAGCAAGCACATGAGCCACAGCCCAGCTGTCAAGCTGGGACGGCACGGCCACAATACACTTACACAGGTCTCCCACCAATGGCAATGGCTAGTGATACAAACCACTGCCATGTGCATGCACATGGGGATCTAGGCCCCAATGACTTGCGGGGCGTGCTGATGGGGACTGACTGCATATTCGTCAAGCGGCAACGCCACAGCAACATGAATGTCTGCTGAGCATGGAACTGCTTCCGAGGCTGGATGAGTATGGCACACGACGACGACGATGTGGGCACAGGCTGAGCGGCCAAAACAAGTGGGACCTGTGGCACGAGGGGATATGAGACAGTAGTAGGTGTCAGCACTGCACCCTATGTACAGCACTGTACGGATCACACCTCCCGAAACATTGACAGGTGTCCACATTGACAGCCCCATGTCAAGACGGCTGTGTGCTTGCAGTCAAACGTCACAGGTGAGAGGTTACATTGCACGTGCCAGGTGGCAGACGTACATAGTGGGAGCTGGCATGTGTGTGCATGTGTCTCCTGTTCAGGATCCACCAGATGGGCGCTGACTCTCTACTGAGCATTGGACACAGCATGTTCCGTGGAAGGCTTGTGTGTGTGGGATGGTGGCACTGGATGTGCCTCCGTTGGGTGGGGGCCATGCACAGGGCGGGTACGTCGATGATTGCGCATTGTTGGTCACGGTGGGTGCACCCACTCAGATGTGTTGCCCTGTGTTCAATTCCTATGTCCGCATGATGATGGACTGTAGATGTGGGCAGACTACACATTGGTCGATGTGCTGTCTATATGCATGTGCCTTCACACCAGGCACAGCTGCCCCTGCACATGTGACCCCTGCTGGACTCGCTGCTGGGTCTGTGGAGCTGATGCACCTTCTGTGCGTGGGGCGGACAGCTCTCCTCACTTCCCTCATTGCGCATGTCATGACTTTGCCGCAGGTGACATGGATCATGGAGGGCCCACATGTACGCGTGGGTAGGCTACACATGATTGTTCACTGGTCGCCACCCCCAGTCAGTGTTTCGAATGGGAAGGTTGTCGTGCTGGTGGTATATTCGATGTGGCGGATGGGCGGGCCTAGGTGCGGGCTTACATTCCGGACATGGGGGGTAGTTGGATTGGCGACTAGTTGCAGTACACACGGGACACGTCTCTTCCTTTCCACATCTGGGTCATCCCTTGTACTCACTGACAGTGATACAGTCATCTTCGCCCCAGCCCTCATGTCCTCCCCTCGCTCCCCCAATATGCATGTGCACCTGCGAGGCTAGCGCTTGCACAGGCAGCCCCAAGCTTGCACCAGAGAGGGCAAGGAGTGTATGTGTGGGTCCAGTTGCACGAGTGGGCTGTCTCAGGGTATGATGTGTTGCGGGACGCCGTCCACCTGCGTGGTGCCCCAAATGGAGACCCGGCCTGCATGGACTATGCATCACAGTCTTCGCCTTCCGGATCCGCCACCTGCGACACCCAGTGGCTGTGGCTGCCCTTGCGGCCATGCCGCGTCCGTCTGTGACTGATGGCCCACACATTCACTCTTTGGCCTCTCTGGGGAGGGCTCGGGGGTGGTGGCGCACGCGCTTGCACTTAGTCGCAATGGCATGTGGCGTGGTTGGTATAATGGGCAATAGATGGGATGGTGCGAGCCACCTCCCGTGACGTCAGTGCTGCTCGTGCTGTGGTGCGTCCCCCCTACACTTCCATTTGACTTGTGCCATGCTAGACGTTGAGGTTCTATTGCCTGCGTGATATGACCAGGAGGAGCGCGAGGAGACCTCTCACACACCATGCTCCACTGCCATCCCGTGCCCTGTATCGCCTGTGCGGATTGACTATGTTGGGGTTACACCTGGTCGACTGGGGCTGTGTGTGCCTTGTCAAGGGGCATGGCGGGCGCACAACAGGATCCAGCTTGTCCACAGAGGGTGGGCTGAGGTGCGCATGGTACCGCTTTGTACGTGTGCCCGGCTGCTGTGCACACACGTGTTCACTCCCCCCGACAGGTGTCCTCTCACAATGCCCAGGGAAGCGGTGGTGTACTGTTCATGACCCCTCCCGACACGGCGTGCTCCAACTTGGCATGTGCGCATCTACCCGTCACACCCACCCACCTGAGCACTGCGTCCATACGACTTCACACGACACAGGTGTGTCTTCCACAGTTGTGCTACTCATTTGCGTTGACATCCAATACCAGTGGACTACATGGTCATGTCACGACTGCCGTGTACTTCACATACTCTCATCCTCTCTCATTCGTACTTGTGAAATGAGTCAGCGGAGACAGTTTTGGTTTCAAACATTATATTGAGTCTTCTGTCCTCTGTGATGCAGTATAGTGGACACTACTGGCAGCGGAATACATGTTGAGGATATTCTGAGCATGATTGCAAATGGGATAGGGTGTGGGGTTACATGTGATTGGCTGTTGCATGTGGGATGTGGGCTTCAGAGTTACATCTGCTTGGCCAAGGCTGTGCTAATGTACATTTACGTATAGCTGCGGAGCTGCGGACTTTGACACAGACGGTATACATGTAGCCTACCAGACCGCTTGGCATCATGGGCACAGTCCATCTCAGTTCCATGTGACAGGTTTGCTGCGGTTGTTCCTCATGCACGCGTGCATGTGAGATGACATCAGGGCATGTGCTTGCGTGCATGCAGCGGCGTGCCACTTGTTGTTGCAATGTGGTGGTTACTGGACATGTCACAGTCACTGGGGTCGTGTTGTTGTTGTATGCACTTGTCGTCCATGCAAAGGTCCTGGTATGGGATTCCCGGGGCGGGGGTGGGAGGGGTGCAGCACCCACAGACTCCAGGCGACCTATTCATGTCCACTGAGCGGTGTGTGTGTCCATGGGCGCTGGATCCATGTCGTGTCCTGGTTGTTCGTGCAGTTCCGTCCATGTGGGTGCGATACACAGACCCCATGCCACTGCCTCCCACGATGCATGCGGTGTTCCTGGATGTGATGGGGAACAGTGTGCATGTCCCGGTCATATCCGATGTCATGGCGATGTCGTTGATGGTGTGGTAACAGTTGCCGGTCGTTTGGTATGGCTGTTGTGGTGGTGACTGGCCAGTCCGTGCGGAAGCTAAGCATGGGTGCGGGGTTGGACATCATAGGTCAATCGGGGAACCTGCGTTGTGGTCCGACGAATTTACAGGTTGTCAGGTATGCGATGCCGTCCAGCAGGGCTTCCATGTCATTGGTGGTGTACATGTTTGCCAGCCAATGTAGCGGATGGTGGCTGTCAAGGTGTTGTTCGTAAGTTGTCCCTTGGAGGACCATGATGGGGCATGCTGGGTGACATTCGATGTAGCTGTTCTCGATGATCCGTCGTGTGGAGGCACAGTGGTCCCATTTCAGTGCGGGTGCGATGTTGGCCACATACGCCATGCCCCCATAGGCAGAGCAGGCCCTGTCGTGTGCGTCCAGAGGGAGGAGTAGTGGTAGCAGGTCCGCCTTTAGACATGCCGGGTTGGAGAGGCATATCTCCACGGGATGCTGGTAGGGACACCTCCGACAGTAGAAGACGGGCATGACGCAGCTGAACAATGTGATGCGGTAAGTCAGTCGGTAACTTACGTTCAGCAGGGACAGGAGATCGCATCCCAATATATGTATCAGGTTGGTTTTGTACAGCTTGAGCTGTCCGGCGTAGTTGGGTAGGTGTGTTGCGGTTGCCATTTCGCAGCGGTGCGTTGTGGTGGCGTGCTCCGGCTGTGTGTGCAGTCTGCAATGTGCACGCTCCGAGGTTGCTGTGAGCTCTGTGTAGTCGTAGGGAGACAGGACTTGTGTTCTGTTGGCTTGTTTGGAGGACACGGGCCCTCATCCCACATGCTTCTCAGACAGTTCAAGGTCAGTGATGTGTGACTCCTTCCAATTAACTTGCATGTGGCCGACATGGGGGAGTGTTTTCTTCTTTCTTCCCCGTCCGTTGTGTGCTTCTGTGATATGCGCTATCTGCCCTGTGGTCGGTCTCCTCGGCATGCCTGTGTTGGTCTTTTTCTTGGACAATGGCTGTATTCACCGGCTTCTTTCGTAGGGCTGTGGTTTCGGAGTTGGAATGGAAGGTCATTCAGTGCTGTCTGCTCTCCCTTGTGTGGGCGGCAGGCTGCCTTTCCGCTCTGCGTTGGGCCTTGTGTGTGAATGTTATTCTTGGGCCACCTGTTGTCGGTCCCCGGGCTCTTTGGTGTTCCGTTTTATATGTCTTGTTCATATGTGCAGGGTGGTATGGGTGTTTCAGTGTGGTACTGGCGTTCCTCTTCCCGAAGGGGCCCTGCTTCTCCTAGTTGGTGTTGCCGCCGCTGTGTGCTTCGCCATGTTTGTTACACTGGGGTGTGTCCTGCTGTTGCGTGACTTCACTGACATGTGTGCGTCGGTTGTGTGGCGTTGGGTGTTGTCCGTGAATTGGGCGTTGGGGACATGTCTGTGGCAGGCCTGTCACGTGTCATGTGCGTTCGGGGTGGGGCTGATGTGTGTGCTGCTTGGTTGTGTCCCTGTGTGTGTGTGCGACGCATGCATGGCGCTGCGGTTGGCCTCTGCGTTGTGCGCATGTGTGGCGGCGTCATCGCCGCTTGGGGCCGTGACGGGGTCGTTGGTTCCTAGTCCCAGGTGGTGTGTACACATGTGTTACGCGATGTTACGATTTGGCCTGTGTGTCATATGTGGATGCAATGGTGGATGTGTAGTGTACACGCGCTGGGGGGGGTTGTCCGCTTTTTCCGCCCTTGCACTGTGTGCGCTGTTTGCGTGCACTTGTTGTGTGTGTGCCTACCTGCGTCTCCGCGGTACGTTGCGTCCTTGGTGGTGCATCAGCAAGAGCATGGGGAGGGCCTGCAGTGCTGGATTCATGCTCGGGGAGCCGCTTCTTCGTTGTCCGTGCTCGGCGTCCGTGTTACCGCTTCGGTTTGTCGTACGGTATCTCTTGGCCGTGGGAGCCGTTTGTTTGCGGCATCGTAATTTATGCGCCGGGCGGGACGTGTTTTCGTCGGACGGTGTGTGTCAGTTGGGCTGCGCCGCTACGTGTACGGGCGCACTTTGATGGCGGACGGTGTTGCTGGCTTGCCGGCGGTGTTTGGCCTACTTTTCGCATCGTAATTGGGCGGGCGTGTGGACTGCTGCGTGCCGGCGGTAACTGGTGGTTTTTGCATCCGCCAGCACGGCGGTTGTGCTTCCGCCCGCCATCGTAATGACCCCCTTAGTTCTTAAAGAAATCTTTTCCAACATGGGCTCAATTATGTTGAAACTCTAGAAGTTTCTTCCACTTGCCTACTGTATTGCATTCATTCATAATAGTTCACTGTTGTTTTTATAACTAGATTGTTCTGCCATCTCTAGATGATATCAGCCCCTTCTAGCTGAATCAATATTTATGTAGTGGGATAGTGGTTAGGTGTTAAAATAGAATGAAGTAATGACAAGTAATTAGAGCATGGGGAGGTGTGGTGGGGCACACATGTACACTGACTCACACATGCATTCACATGCACGCACACACACACACACATGCACACACACACACATTGCACATACACACATTACTCATACATTCATACATACATGCAGTCACCAAACAATAAATATAAACATAGCACTTACCTTCTGCACCGTCTCTGGAGGAAAGCCTCAGAGATTCCAGAAGCATCGGGACTGCCACCTCCTCTCACTGGCTGACCTTAGGTCATTCAATGAGAGGAGGTATAAGTCCCTACCTCGTCACAGATTGTGATGGGGTAAGTGAGAGTTGCTGACCCTATCCCACTCTTTGTCATGATTCCCCTGTTGCACCCCCTTAGTTTATCTCGCAGCACGCTCCTTACAATAAAAACCCACCCCATCCCGTGCAACCTGCACTGCCACACGTGTATGTGTAATATGTATTGTGCTACAATTGTGACATGGATATTTGTCCAACATGATATGTACAGGTAATAGCCGGAATTAGAAGTTTATGGCTTACTGTAAACAATATGAATTCTTTAGGCATGAGAAAGAGCAAATGTACAACCAAGCGTCTGTTTTGAAAATGCAAGAGAAGTACAATCGCTCACTTGTTAGAGCCAGTGCTCTCTGTTCCTAGGTGAATGCCGTTTGCAGAAAAAAGACGCACACACGCATGCACAATACAGCACGGCAAGACGTCGGACATAGCAGCAGCCATATTAGGTGTGGCATGAAGTATTTAATGCCACACCCAGCTTCCAGAAGGTACTTAGCCTTCCGGATTCCCTGTGGCTGCAAGTGGGTAACTAAGGATGCTTACCTGGCTTCACAACATTGCGGATCATGCGTTTGAACTCCACGGCAACGGCAGAACTCCATCGGGTCTTATTTGGACGTGTAACCTGCTGAAAATAAAACAACATGATTTGTGACTTTTACATGGTGCCCAACGCAAATAAGATTTAAATACTAAAGATAAATAAGGAAACATTTTTGGAAGAAAAAAAAAAAGACTTGGCACTGTAACAAAGACTATATGGAAAGAAATTCAGAGTTTATGTTTTTAAGCTGAACAATTTTTGGAAAAAACAAAAGACTGTAATGTAGGAAAGACTATAAGGACAGAAAATCAAAGTTTGTATTTTTAAGCTGACATGTCAATTACAATTTGCAATAATGATATATGTATATGGAAGTTGAATTTTCGCAGCATCTTATAAGTCTGCACAAAGATTTAGGTGTTAGTACAGTGTTCCAGGTGTCATCAAAGGAGTTTTCAGCACAACATGAAAGCGAAACATCCATACTATATGTGTGAGTATAAGTGAATGTGGTTTTACTAGGTGGGAGGAAGGACAACTTGAAGGTGTGTGACTAGGTGGTTATTGGTTATTCTTTCTCTCGTTCTACTCCCAGTGTAGTATATAAGAGAGCTAAAAAGGTATGCACCGCAGAAAGTAGAAAAAACGTAATAGTGTTGTGTTGTTGCTTCTCAGGTTGACAACTAAGAACACTAAGGCGACCATCATCAGGCCCTCCTCGAACCCTAATACATCTTCCAAGTGTTACCAATCATGCACAGGTTATAAGGTAGTGTTCTAGGAAGTTGGTCCATAACGTCTCTGCGAATCAAACAGTGCGGACTTCAGGTAAGAATGCATTGTTACATATGACGGAAGGCTAAGCCCAAGACAATCGTTTTGCCCAGACGATATGGATTGAAAACAAGCAATCTCCCTTCAAGATATAGCTACTATGCTGGCTGACATTCGGTCAGAAAATGTTGCTTTGGGGCAGGATCTTTCCTCCCTTCAATCTGAAGTGCAAGCATGTAAGACTTGAGAGTTGCCTCCACCAAGTAAATCAATACTTAAGCCTTCTACTTTTCAAGTGCCATTAGGAGCCCCTGACTCTAGTAATGTTCCCCCAATCAGATACAGGTTCTTACCCCTACACCGATTCCGTTAGCACCTCCCGAACATTTTCATGGAGATAGCAATACATTTAGCATATTTTTGCATCTATGTCATCTCCATTTCATGGCAAAACCAAGCGCTTTTCCAGATT
>CAWUFW010031345.1:0-15683 GCA_963921515.1 Calotriton arnoldi | reverse complement strand
GCAATGCAATAGGTCTCGCATTATTAAAGTTTGAGCTATTGGTGTTGCATTATTTAGCAATGCCAATAGCTCAAACTTTAATAATGCGAGACCTATTGCATTGCAAATGCTTGTTTGTAGATGTTGCTCCCAAACTGAAAACTAAGCACTACAGTCCTGATTCAAAAATGTAAGCTTACACTTAGGACTGCCTCTCTTTTTATATTTGGAGTCTCAGCCACAAGTGGGAGACTCCGCAGTTGTAAACATACTACTCATAAAATACATTTGTGAATAGGAAAAACACAAACGTATAAGTTTACCTTTGTGAATCAGGCTCTATAAGCTTTTTAGTGTAACCCAGTATTTTCCTATGGGCGAACCAGCCTCGTTACAGAAAAAAAAAAACTTTGGAGGATTTTTACTGTCAGGGAATGTACAAAATTAAATATACATGCCCTATTTTTTAAATGCCATGCACTCTACCCTATGGGCATTTAGATCCTACCTTAGGAGTGACTTACCAGCATTAAAAAGGATGTAAGGATGTTTTAGACCTGGGAAAATGTTTGTTTTGCTAGGTCTAAAAGGCAGCTTTAAAACTGTACACAGAGGCTGCAGGGCCAGGCATGCAGACATGTTTCGCAGTGGTACTGTAGTGAGGTGCACAATGAGTGCTGCAGCCCACTAGTAGGATTTAATATACAGACCCTCGGTACAGGTAGTACCATATACTAGGGACATATAGGAAAATTAAATGTGCCAGTTAGGTATTTGCCAGTTTTACCAAGCTTAAAAGGGAGAGCACAAGCATTTTACCAGTCTCCTATGGCCACAAAAGCGGGTTAAAAAAGAAGGCAAAAGTCTGGGAGGAAACCACACAAAAATGTCCTTTTGCAGGAAGTACGGAGCCATTGCAAAAGTAAATGTATATGCAATCATTTAAATACAGCCTAACATTGGGAAGATAGACTATAACAATACGTACCTAACATCTGGCAAGTGTGGATGTCCGAACAATTAAAATACAATGTCCAAATTGAAATGGTTTTGCACGGTACACCACTGTAAAAAATGTAACTGTGTGATGGCAAAATAATCAATTACAAATCGATTGAAAGTGAGGAGGGAAATTCAACTCAAGAATTCTGATCTTGATCTCAAAGCCTGTGTTTAGTTCTACTCCTTCGTGAGAATTGAGTATACTGGTGTCCAGAGAGCATTAAGACGGGACAAACAGAGTCAGAAAATGTGTCATGCAGAACTAGAAAATTAGCCAGTACACTCCCAAGTGGCACGAGCATCACGGTCGTAGGAAGAGGAGCGAACATTTGTGCAAAATGGGATGCCACTCAGTGGATTAATTGAGGGTTTATTTACTGTGTAAACGAAATGTGATATGACATATAATTTGTAACATTGAAATTTTCATTAGGAAAATGCTATCAAAACCAAGTGAATGCAATATTAATAATCTGCGATGAGAAGACAGTGGTGAAGATAGATTGCAGTTACCAAATACTCATATAGTGATTATGAGATAAAAATATATCCTAACGGTGCTCAGCTGAAGTACATTTCAGTGATAATTCTGTCTGGAATCAAGCTCAGCTCACACATTCTGCACTGCCTAGCCCCCAGCTGCCAATTCAAACCAGTAGCCATCGCAACATGAAGGAAGGGAAGGGTAAAGGAAATTCCTGGGGCTGGCCAAGTGTGGCATTTACGCCGCAATAGAAACTGTAGCACATTTACTCAATGGGAATGGAGGCTAGAAAGTCCCACTGGAGCCATGCTCAACAGAAGGCCTAGGTCAAGATATGGCCGATGATATTTCCTTGAAAGCTCTGTGGTTCTGGTATGTGAAAGCTACAGTTTAGATGTAAGGCACGACATAGCTCTGCACAACTCAGACAAGAAATGTATATTTTGAATTTTTGGTACAAGGAATGCTTGGAGAGTTTTAGTGCCACAAGGCATGCATCAAGTACAGGACATGCAACATGAGACTTTCTTTACGGTTACTGAGATGGAACCATTGATGCCAAACTAGTTTAAACAAATCAGGTGTGGATGTAACGTCGTTGGATCCAGCACAACCTTTTGGGCACGATGGACTTGAAGTTTATGTCCCAGGACCCATCACCAGGAAACCTGCTGTCTTTGCTGCACCAGTGCTGCTTCACCCACACACTACAAGTGTTGTGTGTTGTGGAGAAGAGTCTTTTACCCTGGTTGAAGGGGCTGTGCTGTCTGTAACTGAAATGCTGATGTATTTGACTTCTTGACATCAATTTCAGGAATCATATCCTAGGAAAATATTTTCAGGATTTCCCATCCACGTGGAGGGGCTAGAAAAGAGAACCGTTCTCGTTCCTCACTGGGAATGGTGCCATAGGAGCAATGTAAATGGAAAACCAAGACTCTTCATTTTTCACTAACACCTGTCCTGTAAACAAGAAGCATCTTGTGATGACACTGGGAAACGATTGTGGCATTCTTCCACTAGACACCAAGGACTGTGGCTGAGCATGAGTGCTGGCCTGTTGACTGGAGTATTCGTCCTAAATCTGGAAGAAAGGTAATGTATCTCGCCTGCTTTGGAGTTCTCCATTTCCCGTGGACTAACTGAGGACACAAAAGTTGGCAGTGCTTCATAGACACATTGCATTGTGGTGACTAGAGTTGCTGTTGGAAGTGCGAGAATACCAGCTTTTTCGCAGTATAGGCCCTATTATGGCAACTGCCAGATGATGATAGTAGAGAGCAATCAGATGGTGGTTTGGGTCCATTTTTTTTTTATTTGAAGGCATTGAGTTTCTCATTTGTAAACATTTTAGATTTGTAGTAACGTTGCACTCGGCCATTTGGCTACATCCCCTGTTTTTGGCAGTGGAGACATATAAGTCTACACTTTGTAGTTAATTTGCACTCAGAAATGATGATCGGCCAAAAGTAGTACATTTACTACAAACTGTAAGAGAAAATTTACTGTAGATGTACTCACATGTAAATTTACCTTTGTGAATAGACTCCTGAGTTGAAGTATGGCTGTAGATTGGATGGTAGACCCTTTGCCAATCTTCTTCCTCCAGTAGCGAAGGAAGCATCAGCCTTTTAGTTGGAGTTGTTTGAACTAGATAGGGAATTAGCAGAGAAACCATTTAACACTGTCTCCAGCCTCTCTCAAATCCAGCCCTGTCACACCCCCACTGTTTTATACTGTATCATACAAAGAAGATATTTTGAGAAACTGATTGAAAAAGAAAGGTATGTGGTAGAACTCATGGTTCTGATTATGTATTTTTTTCTGTAGCCTTTTCAAAACTTAGGGCCTCATTAACAGTTTGGCACCGCAGGGGCAGGACAGCCCCACTTCTGCACCGCCAAACCTGTGGTTCAACGGCCCACCAGAGTAGGAGTTTTCTCCTGTCTGGCAGGTGGTTCATTGGTGTTCCCACGGTGGTGCCTATGAAATAGGCACCGCAATATGAACTTCAAAATCAGTACCTGCACGACATGGACTGCAGCAGTCTATGTCATGCAGGTACTGGGGTGAATGCATAGGCGGGGGGCACAACATGTGCCCCCCTGCATGCACCCATGGACCTGAGACACAGTGGGGCCCTGTAGTAGCTTCTTTGTTTCCTCTTTGCCATGGTTTTCATGGCGGGCTCACTGCCATGAAAACCGTGGCAGAGAGGAAACTTGTAATATGCTTGGTGGGACTAGAGTGGTGCCGCAATGCATATTGCAGCCTCAAAACTGGCTCACCACCCTGGCAGTTGCAGCGGTCCCAGGGCAGTGCGACTGCCCTGGTCATAATAGGGGGGTCGGAAGACCGACCCCGCCACGCCATGGAAAGTCTGGCAGTCCGTGGACCGCCAGACTCGTAATGAGGCCTAAAAACTGTACCTTGTTAGATAAATATATTGTTTAATGTGAGTAATATAGCAATGACAGACAGTTCTGCATGCATGTTTGTTTTACATGTTTTCTGGTATTGTGTTTCATTGTCAAAAACTATATTAATCAATCTGGATGTTGGGCATGGTCAGATGCTGTTGGGAGCCATCTGGTATATCGATGTACTGGGAGAGCGGAGAGTAGCAGTTTTGTGGGGGAGGCTGGAACTGTGGTTTGGAGAAGTTTGCACTTGTGAACGTGTGGCAAGATGCAGTGTGTTAGTTAATGGAATGGCATTGTGGATGTTTTTCAAACTGTAGTGTTATAGGTGAATGATTGACAGGGGGAGTAATGGGTGACTCGTACTATGGTTAGTTGGAAGAAAATGGGTGACTGGTTGTAGTTGGTGGGTGTCTGGCTCTGTGACTCAGAGGCAGGTGTCGGCATGTTAGCTGCATGAATAGTGGTATGAGGGATATGTGAATGGCTTGATGACTTGAAGTGGCATTACTGCTCAGATGGATGAAATACATGTTCCAAACCAATCAAGTTGTAATACAACTACCTTTTGTAGTTTTCTGTTTATTATGTTTTCTTATTAATGCTACTGATTTATTTGCATAATTCATGACCTGTGTTTGTGGTCCAGGATTGTGCCATGAAATTCCTCTTTAAGCAAATTTGTTAAAAGATTTGTAAATCTGATCTACATTTCTAGGTCTTTTTAGGGCTTGGCTAGACTCTACTGCATAAATGCAAATTAGTCCCAAACAAAATGTTTTTCCACATCTGTGGGTGGCTCTACCACTGGGTATTGGAAATAGATAAAAATGTGATTGTGGGAAAGGCAACAAAACTTTCAAAAAGACAAATTGATGGATGGTGATTAGGTGATATAGATGGGCCCACGAATGGCCAACGCTCAGGATATAGTAGCATTGCTAGGTAATTTTAAGAACTGAAACCCTACGAAGGTAGAGCTAGAGAAGGTGTTACTTGTGAATCACTGACAAAATATCGAAGGTCAGAATATCGACCTACAGAAATATCGACGCAAGAATATCGAAGTCAAGAATATCGACATCCTATCTACATTATGGTAAGTACAAAAATATCGAGAAAAAAAATATCGATGTCAAAAATATCGTTAAAAATATCGTTTTTATTTAAGTTAAAAAAATAATGTAAAATAAAGTAAATAATACATATAATTAAAATAAACATAGTTAAAAATATTTTTAAATGTTTAAAAATTATAAGTAATATATATGTAATGTAAAAATAAATTAAACATATACATATAATATATAATATATATACATATTAATAATTTTTAATAATTATTTTAATAACATAATTTTTTTTAAATATCATATAATATAAATACATCTATACACATAAAACAATAATATAAATAAAAATTAAATAAATATATATATAACAAATTAAAAAAATAAAAATTATTTTTAATATTTTAAAAATTAATTATATACTACATTAACTAAAATAATATAAAAAATATAAGATAGCGGAGGTAATAAAATTACTATTCCAACTCCAAACAGTGCAACAGTAGGGAAAATGTTGGATAGCGTAGGGGTAAAAATTACAATTCCCACCCCAGTGAGTGCAACAGTAGGGAAAGTGGTGGATAGTGTAGGGGTAAAAATTACTATTCCCACTCCAGTGAGTGCAACAGTAGGGAAAGTGTTGGATAGCGTAGGGGTTAAAATTACTATTCCCACTCCAGGGAGTGCAACCGTAGGGAAAGTGTTGGATAGCGTAGGGGTAAAAATTACTATTTCCACTCCAGTTAGTGCAACAGTAGGGAAAGTGTTGGATAGCGTAGGGGTTAAAATTACTATTCCCACTCCAGTGAGTGCAACAGTAGGGAAAGTGTTGGATAGCGTAGGGGTAAAAATTACTATTCCCACTCCAGGGAGTGCAACAGTAGGGAAAGTGTTGGATAGCGTAGGGGTTAAAATTACTAAAATTACTATTCCCACTCCAGGGAGTGCAACAGTAGGGAAAGTGTTGCATAGCGTAGGGGTAAAAATTGCTATTCCCACTCCAGTGAGTGCAACAGTAGGGAAAGTGTTGGATAGCGTAGGGGTTAAAATTACTATTCCCACTCCAGTGAGTGCAACAGTAGGGAAAGTGTTGGGTAGCGTAGGGGTAAAAATTACTATTCCCACTCCAGTGAGTGCAACAGTAGGGAAAGTGTTGGATAGCGTAGGGTTAAAACTACTATTCCCACTCCAGTGAGTGCAACAGTAGGGAAAGTGTTGGATAGCGTTGGGGTAAAAATTACTATTCCCACTCCAGTGAGTTCAACAGTAGGGAAAGTGTTGGACGGCGTAGAGGTAAAAATTACTATTCCCACTCCAGTGAGTGCAACAGTAGGGAAAGTGTTGGATAGCGTAGTTGTTAAAATTACTATTCCCACTCCAGTGAGTGCAACAGTAGGGAAAGTGTTGGATAGCGTAGGGGTAAAAATTACTATTCCCACTCCAGTGAGTGCAACAGTAGGGAAAGTGTTGTATAGCTTAGGGGTTAAATTAACATATTTATTAATTAAATATTTTTTGAAAAATAAAAAACATATTAATAATTAATTAACTAAAAAATTAATAATAAATACTAATAAAATTAAATTAATATTTACTTAAATAACATTAAATTACTTCCCACCCTATTCTCCCATAAACACACAACCCGCTACACATAAAAAGAACACAATTAATTTAATTATCAATTAATCAATTAATAAAAATTAATTGCCAATTAATAATTAATTAACAATAAATTAATTAACAATAACAATAAATTAAAAACAATTAATTATAATTAATATAATGATAATTTAATCAACAACAAAAAATTAATTACCAATTAATAATTAATTGACAATAAATTAATAATAAATAACAATAAATAAAAACATATTAATAAATTAATTATAATTAAATTACTTCCCACCCTATTCCCTATAAACCCACAACCCACTCTGATACTAAAACGCAAAATGTACTTTAAAAAATGACTAATTTCTAAACATTTAATACATATATTTAAAAATAATAAAAATACATTACAAAAAATGTTAAACATACATATAACATACATACTAAAATACATAACACTAATATAAATATCGATATTATTAACAACGATATTTTTGCTAACGATATTACTTACTTCGATATTACTTACTTCGAAATTACTTACTACGATATTACTTACCTTAAGGTCGATATTCTGGTCACCGATATTCTTGACATCGATATTCTGTCCCTACGATATTAAAAACTCGATATTAGTGTAGGTTGATATAAAAAAATCGATATTTTGACTGCGTACCGTTACTTGTGTAGTTTCCACCAATTTTTCTTACACAAACTGCCTGGTATATTAAACATATACCCAAACAACTTTTAGATTTACAATGTGGGTGGTTGGAGTGTTTGGGCATGGGGTCGACTTGCACCTATGGAAACCTATCAACCATGGGCCAAGGGGAACCAGGATGGTATGGTTTGCCTGGATCCCTGAACATTTTCTTGCCCCTAATGCCCTGCAAATATCAACAATGCCTATGGTTTGCCTGGATCCATGAACACTTTCTTGTCCATAATGCCTTTCAAATATCAACAATGCCTAAAAAAATATGTTTTCATTTTATTTAAATGGGAGTTCCATTGGCAACATTGAACCCAGTCAGGCTTATTCATGGAGGCAATGTGTAAAAGTATTTTTACGCGCACACACACACACACACACACACACACACACAGAGTAACATAGTGAAGACACTACAAATGGACACGCACACGGACACACACACACACACAAACACACAGAGTAACGTAGTGAAGGCACTACAAATGGACTCCTTACCAGTTTAGAAAAAAGCCAATATTCATCTAAGTAAAACAAGACCAAAACAACAAAAAACCAACATACACAAATCAAGACATCTCCACGACAGAAAAATCGAACAGGAGAATGCTGGGACACCTAACCCCAACCCCTCCCACTGAGAGTGCATAAGCTGTACCAACCCAGCATTCCGCCTGAACTATCAAGCCACCAACAAGAAGGCCGGCCATCCGGGAGGGAGGGAGGGGCATAAGGAATGGGATGAGGACAAAGGGACCAGGAGTAATGAATATTACCAGTAAGTAATAGGGCATTACCTCCTTTTCCCTCCAGTCCTCGTCCCATTCCTAACAAAGTGGAGAATACCAAAGCAAACAACCCGGCCTTTCGAACTCCCACCAACACCAGGGACACCACAACAAAAGCAGCACCTCAAAAGAAGCAAATGGGAGAACCCCAAGAAAAAACACAGGCAGGAGCACACAACCTGTAATGCCCCAACTAAACAACAGGGCTGAAACCCCAAAACAAGCAGGGGATGACCAGGAAGAGCCAAAACAAGGAGCCAAAACAAGGAGCTGCCACCCAAAGGGCAGACAACTGACACCAGGAACCTCCGAACCAACCACAGAGGAGGAGACCCCAACAAGAAAGGACCAGAGACTGACCCCACAAGAAGGACAGTGACGAGGCCACCACAGAAGAAGATCCAGAGCAACCCTACACAGCAAGGAGCCAGGACCACACCAAGAGGGACACAAAACCCCCCAGGCAAGGCCAGAAAGGAGGCCAAGCACCTAGAGCCAAGCCCCAAGGGAACCCCCATAGGGGTCGAAACAACCAGCCCCCCCCAGAACAACTAGCAGAAGGGTGCCCAGAAGAAGCAGAAGCACCCACAGGGCACAAAAAATCCAGGAAGGGCACCCAACCAGTGTCAAGGCTGCAAATGACAGGAACACCACCTGGCGCCCGGAACCCAGCAGCAGAAATGACAGAGAGCGACCCCCTCCAGGCAAGGGAAGAACACCGCACACCGATGAAAGAACCCACAACGACCTCACCAAAAAGCAGAGGGGAGGGAAGGAGAGACCGAACAGGGCCCACTCAAAGCAGGAGACAAAGGAATGACATGACCAAACCCAACATACCAGGGGAAGCCCCTAGCAGATCAGCAGAGACAGAAGAGGACGGTGCCTGACGAACGAACCAAGGCACCGACCCAGAGGACCAACCAAGGGCAGGCCCAAACCGTGCAAACCAGGAAGGGAGGGAGCAGCGACCACGAGCAAGCCACCCCCAACCCGACAGCACTGGCAACAGAGAGCCCAGAGGAACCTGCCACAGAAATTCCCAGAGGCTG
The DNA here is from genome assembly GCA_963921515.1 of Calotriton arnoldi. NCBI lineage: Eukaryota > Metazoa > Chordata > Amphibia > Caudata > Salamandridae > Calotriton > Calotriton arnoldi. Next base: position 6,559 of record CAWUFW010031345.1, on the reverse strand, counting down.
CCCAGGCCACGGGGCAGGAATGTCCAGCAACCAACACCAGCACAGACACTGGACAGCAGCAGTAAAGCCCCCAAACCCGGAGAAGGACCCGGGGCACAGGGACAGGCCAACAGGCCAGGACCAAGCCAACCACCCCAAAAGTAGGAGACACAGGGACACAAACTCAGCACCCCACCCAATGAAAGCAAGGGACGGACCCCAGCAGACCCAGAACCAGACTAGGGCACAACACCAAGATCGGGGAGAGGCAAAAACCCAAAGACCGATGAGACCAAGGGAACCCAGAGAACAAACAGGGACATCCGGGAAGAAGACGCCACACATAACCCCCATCAAGGGCGACACCCCCAATAAAAAACCCGGGGACCAACCACAGGGGAGAAACACTCGACCGGGGAAGACAAAGTCACCGGGGCACCGAACAAGAACCCAGAACAGGGAAGGGGGAAACCCCCATTTGAACCAACAGCCAACCAATCGGCCAGAACAACAAAGGAGGACACCAAAACCAAAGGTGAGATCCAAGAGCATCTGCAGAAGGGCAAAACAGGTTAGAAAAACAGGGAGGCCCACAGTCCAACCCTGCAGACGCCCCCATAAAAACCCAAGGTGCCAGCAGACTGAACAACAGACACACCAGTAACACATGATGCCACCAACATGGCGCCCCCACAGGCCCGGAAGGAGCGGCAGAGGGACAACCACCCCAACCCCGAAACCCCCAAATCACCAGGGGCTTCAGGGAAAGGCACAGGACCCAGCCACAGGCAGGCCACACAGGGCACACAAAGCAGCAGGAAGACAGCTAGGGAGCCAAGTCACCGACACCTGCATGCCAAGGCCCAGCCTGCACCAGGGAGGCACAGAGGAGAGGCCAGAGGAAAAGAACAGAAGGCCGGCCCGGGCCCCAGCAACACCAAGCACCAGACCACCGTCCACCAAGGGGCCAAAGGACCCACACCCAAACAAAGCACAAAGCGACCAGAGAAAGAAAAAGGAGTCAAGGACACAGGCATACACCCAAAAGGTGACCCCCAAGGAACCCCCAAGGGACAAAGGACCCCACGGCCGGAGCTGGCCAAACACAGGGAAAGCAAGCCAAGACCGACAAGGGCAAAACCAAGGCCCCACCACAGACCCAAAGACCTGAGGTCACACCACATCCCAAGGAGGGACACGCCAGGAGAACCCAAAGGCGCACCACTCACAGAGGGGAGAGGGACCGGAAGAGGCCAAGGAAGAAACCGAATCACAGCAGACCCTGCAACCACACAGCCACCAAAAGAACAGGGACTAGAGACACCACAGGCCCAAAACCAGCCCCTGCACCAGAGCGTCAAAGGACCAAGCCCAAACGACAAAGGGGTCGATTCCGATCTCGGTCGGAGGCGCACCCAATACCATTCGGTCGGGAAAAAGCCATGCGAAAGCCAGTTTCCCGACCGATCCGTACAACACACCGAACGAGCAAGTACGATGCGCACAACAGCAAAAATTCCGGCCGAGCCGTACTCACCCAAACCAGGTCCTGTTCTCCGACCGAGGCGAATCCGGAAACGCCGAATCGAGTCGCACGGAAGGGAAAATGCAGCCCCGTCCGGCCGGACAAGTACGATGCGCTTCCCGTACGCGCCGAACCCGTCGCTATGCACGGCACGTCAAAGCATCCGGGAGAGGCGCACATAAGCTCCGAATCGCGCCACAACACGATCCACGGCTACGAGACGAACACGGCACCGACGAGGACGACGCGAAGCGGCGAGGACGAGCGAAGCGACGAGGACGACGCGAAGCAACGAGAAGGACGAATGACACGAACCAACCATGAATCCCTTCGTCCCGATCATACCAATATTCTACATCTACTACCGGAACAGGCACGGACGCGTACGGCGCAGAAGGTAAGTCAGACACCAACCACAAAACACATACAACACGTACACGACACATCACACACATACACGGGGAATCTGAATATACTTACACCAGCAACAGCAGCACCATAGGGGCGGGATGCCCATCACCAATGCCACATATGCACACAGGGGCCTGAATGCGCGCCACCACCCCAACCCAGGGGGGCTGGATGCCTACCACTACTACCACCCTTAGCCAGGGGGCAGGATGCCTACCACTACTACCACCCTTAGCCAGGGGGCAGGATGCCCACCACTACTACCACCCTCACCCACGGGGGGCAGGATGCCTACCACTACTACCACCCTTAGCCAGGGGGCAGGATGCCCACCACTACTACCACCCTTAGCCAGGGGGCAGGATGCCCACCACTACTACCACCCTTAGCCAGGGGGCAGGATGCCCACCACTACTACCACCCTCACCCACGGGGGGCAGGATGCCTACCACTACTACCACCCTCACCCAGGGGGCAGGATGCCTACCACTACTACCACCCTTAGCCAGGGGGCAGGATGCCCACCACTACTACCACCCTCACCCACGGGGGGCAGGATGCCTACCACTACTACCACCCTCACCCAGGGGGGCAGGATGCCTACCACTACTACCACCCTTAGCCAGGGGGGCTGGATGCCCACCACTACTACCACCCTCACCCACGGGGGCAGGATGCCTACCACTACTACCACCCTTAGCCAGGGGGCAGGATGCCCACCACTACTACCACCCTTAGCCAGGGGGCAGGATGCCTACCACTACTACCACCCTTAGCCAGGGGGCAGGATGCCCACCACTACTACCACCCTCACCCAGGGGGCAGGATGCCTACCACTACTACCAACCTTAGCCAGGGGGCAGGATGCCCACCACTACTACCACCCTCACCCAGGGGGGCAGGATGCCTACCACTACTACCACCCTTAGCCAGGGGGCAGGATGCCCACCACTACTACCACCCTCACCCAGGGGGGCAGGATGCCTACCACTACTACCACCCTTAGCCAGGGGGCAGGATGCCTACCACTACTACCACCCTTAGCCAGGGGGCAGGATGCCCACCACTACTACCAACCTCACCCAGGGGGGCAGGATGCCTACCACTACTACCACCCTTAGCCAGGGGGCAGGATGCCTACCACTACTACCACCCTTAGCCAGGGGGGCAGGATGCCTACCACTACTACCACCCCAGGATGCCTACCACTACTACCACCCTTAGCCAGGGGGGCAGGATGCCTACCACTACTACCACCCTTAGCCAGGGGGGCAGGATGCCTACCACTACTACCACCCCCACTCATAGGATGGACAATGCATGACACAACCAGCACACCACAACCTAGGGAATGCAAGATAAAGACATCCCCCACCACCATGACAAGCGTGTGTAGGCTGTATCAAATGCCTACAACACCGAACATGACTTTGAACATACAATGTGACCCCCTAGCACATGTGCCACACATATATGTGTGTGGCACCCACAATGCAAGCAGCCCATGACCATTGTGGCAATGGGGCCTAAACCCCCATCATCACAGTGACCAAAAGGTAAGTGTGGGGTCCATAGCTGAAGCACATTTTGACCATTGTGGCAATGGGGTCTAAACCCCCATCATCACAGTGACCAAAAGGCAAGTGTGAGGTCCATAGCTGAAGCACATTTTGACCATTGTGGCAATGGGGTCTAAACCCCCATCATCACAGTGACCAAAAGGCAAGTGTGGGGTCCATAGCTGAAGCACATTTTGACCATTGTGGCAATGGGGTCTAAACCCCCATCATCACAGTGACCAAAAGGTAATTGTTGACAAAGAAAGAGCTGCAACTGCCAAACTGCATGGATCATTCCTGGTCACAGAACCAAAAACTCATGTGTGGCAAAGTAGTGTATGTGTCCCATTGCAACATAAATTGGGGGAGCCAAATACTGCAGTGCAAATGAAACATTCCTTTGGCCATGTGCAGACAAACAACACCCATGGGGGCTGAGACCGTCAACAGTCATCAATGACACAATGACAGAAGTGACCATCAGAATGCAGAACCACATATTTGCACCAATGGGCACACAAATGCAGATACCCTGTGGAGACAGCAGATGTGAGGTGAACAGATACCATACCATGGCAGCAATGGGACACACAAACCATGATCACTGTGCTGACCGATGACCTAGGAGTCCCAGGGACAGCAGGGGAAACACACCAAACAACATACAGCCAATGGCACACCCAAGATATGCCAATGCAGTGGTGCAGATGCACAAACACAAACAGGCAGACCAACACTGTCATCATACACAGCAGGTGAGGGGTGGGGGTGCCAGTGTCCCCAGGCAACAACACAACACATGAGGAGAGCTGAATACCAATCATACAGATGTGCATACACTGCCACACTAAGGTAACTCATGGATCCAAATCCCCTATGTGGGCAAGCAGGCATTGACAGGTGAAAGGGAGCACAAAACACACATGTCACACAGGCACGTAGGAACAACAACTGACACAGCAAGTCACAGACACACCACAGCACCACCCCCAGGGCCCCCACAATGTGGTGACCCTGGGCTGAATAAAAATACCACTGTGATGACAAAGCTAAATGTCGTTCACACTGTGAACCACAGTCAGGTGTCCTGAGCAACAAACTACCATCACACCTACACAAGCACAAATCAATCAGCATGGCCAGTAAGCCAAGGCCAACATGGAGGCAGGGGACTAGCCAGGCAACAACTCTCATCTGCACACACTCAAGACCACACCCCTCGACCTCCAACAATGTGCAGCAGTGAAGTACACATGCACTGGTGACATTGCACATGCACCCATGACTATTCCAGGGTGGTGGGTGGGAACCAAGGTGTAGAAACACATCACACATGGACACTCAACAAGACTCCTGAATGTCTGACACACTGCACACTACGCTGTACATGGACATGACGGCAATACCACACCGACCAATGGGATCCCAGCCACAGTCACACACCAATGAAGAAGCCAAGGTCACCCACAAAGAACACACATAGACAACAACCAACATTGCAGCCCAGACCCTAAGGAGTGCCAGCAGTCACACACACAACGTGTCACAATCACTGAAAGATAACACAAACTGGAAATCACATGACAGGGGCAAACAACAAGTGCCAAAGGGAAACCTGACTGTGACCCATCTGCGTCTGCACACAAACTCTGCCCTGACAGCAAACACACCTATGGGTGACACCCTGATGACCAGTAATGTGCCATGCACCCACATCACAGAGAACACAGGGAGAAGACTTTGGGGGAACATAGCTCAAGTCAGCAAGCATCACAAACAGGTACAACACTAGGGATCACAGCATGCGCAGATGAATGGAAGTGAACACACAGACATGCACATACAACACACACCTTGGGCGCAGGCAATGTCACACGTGTACACACTGCCATGAGGGGACTCCACTCCTGTGTGAGGAAAGCTGTGCCATATGTTGCCTCAGTAGGGCCCCATCATGTCAGCTGAGCACTTGGTCACACAATCAACAATTAGCACCAAATGAGGGCTCCCATCACATCAGCCTGGTCATGGATGTGCCAACGGAATCATCAGCACAGATCCAACACACTTGTATAGCAATGTTGCACTGACTACACGGATGAGTCCCTCCCCATTGATGCCCAAACCTGCATGTCCACTGGAGATGGCAACACGGTCAGGGAAGTAGACAAATGCAACGATGGCAGGCACAACAGATGTGCAGGGGTGGAAGCCACAGATATGAAATTGCCAATGTAAGTAGGAAACCCATTGCCAAATACTGAACACATGACACCCTCAGATGCTGCTATTGATGACATGGATACACCACATGATAGGACACATTCCCCCTGGACCACATGGGTTCCTGCACAGTAACACTTCATAATCATGAGACCAGATATCACCATCACTGCAGCAAGGGCATGGTTAGCTGCACCAACAACATGTACATCTGAAGCATGAGCACTAGAGAAAAGAAAGTTGCTTTATTCAGCATATGTGTTGTTTGATAACGACGTCCAGAAGAAATTACAGCAAAGGCCAATGGCCAGTCCATTGTCAAAGTTCAAACAGGGTGACACTGGCAGATGTCACCCTACGCATGCCTGCACAATACCAGGGACAATCCACTAGGAGGGGCAACCGGGGGCAGGCCAGGCACCGCAGGGACAGGATCAGGGCTCACCAGGGGGAGTCAGGGAAGGGGTGGTGGGTGCTGGAGAGCCACTGACAACTGCAGTGGAGGTGTCTGACATGGTGTGTGCCGGCACAACTGGGGGCATGACTCAGATGTCGTGGGTGCCGGCACAACTGCAGTGGACCCTGCAGATGGGGTGGACAGGTCCGCCACTGCAGTGCCCAAGTCAGACAGGGCGGTAGTGGACTCCACTGCAGTGCCTACCTCCAGGGGAGGAGAATGGGGAACAGGCAAGGTGGGTTGGACAGAGGGGGAGGACACCCTCACCACATCAGTGGCACAGACAAGCGCAGCGGGGGTGTGGTGCTGGGAGAGCAAGTGGCAGGGGGAGAAGGCCGGATCCTCTTGGGGATGGTATATCTGTGGGTGGGGGAACCTGGGGCAGGGTGTGGTGGGGGCACCTGT
>CAWUFW010031344.1:0-15687 GCA_963921515.1 Calotriton arnoldi | reverse complement strand
CAGGGGCACCCTCTCACATAGGAACCATGCACTCTGCCTTCAGGATTGATAAGGCCTGCCATAGGAGTGACTTATAGGTTTATATGTGTGTATGTATATAGTGATATAGGTAGCCTATATCACAGTAAGGGGTGCATGCACCACCTTACCCAGGCTGCAGTAGCAGACCTGTGGTGTCAGTTTGGATGGCCTTCCAGGGGTGGCACAATACATGCTGCAGCCCCTGGTAGGCCTCTGAGGTACCTATGCCCTGGGTACATAGTATACCATATACTAGGGACTTATAAGGGCACTCCAGATTCCAATCAGAGATGTGCCTAAGGCACATGGAAACCATTTTAGAGAGGAAGCAGCTAGGCTGGGGTTCTGATTAGCAGGGCCCCAGCCAGACTAAGGTCGAAAAACAGTGAAGCATCAGCAAAAAGTGGGGGTACCCATGTGAAGCAGATCCTACTCTCCTACACAACCCCCCAAACGTAGGGACATTAAACTAACCTTGCCCAGTTAAGTCTTCATGTTCTAAGTGGAAGTACCTAGAGAGTCCATCTGCATTGGCATGGTTACTCCCAGGTCTATGTTCCACTGTGAAGTCCATCCCCTGTAGGGAAATGGACCACCTAAGCAGTTTGGGGTTTTCACCCTTCATTTGTTTTAGCCATAAGAGGGGCTTATGGTCTGTTTGAACAAGGAAGTGAGTACCAAACAAGTATGGCCTCAACTTCTTCAGAGCCCAGACCACAGCAAAGGCCTCCCTCTCAATGGCTGACCAACGTTTCTCTCTAGGGGTCAGCCTTCTGCTAATGAAAGCTACTGGCTGATCCTGACCTTCATCATTCAATTGTGACAGTACAGCCCCTACCCCCAATTCAGATGCATCAGTTTGAACAATGAACTTCTTGGAGTAATCAGGACTCTGTAGAATGGGAGCAGTGCACATGGCCTGCTTCAGGTCATCAAATGCCTTTTGACAGCTAACTGTCCACTGAACCTTTTTGGGCATTTTCTTGGAAGTTAAGTCATTCAGGGGTGTCACTATTGATCCATACCCCTTGACAAATCTCCTATAGTACCCAGTCAGGCCTAAGAAGGCTCTCACCTGAGTCTGGGTAGTTGGAGCAGTCCAGTCCATGATGGTCTGGATCTTGCTCTGCAGTGGTTGAACCTGGCCTCCACCCACAAGGTGGCCCAGGTACACAACCTGACTCTGCCCTATCTGGCACTTTGTGGCCTTGATAGTCAGGCCTGCTTTCTGCAGGGCCTGCAAAACATTTCTGAGGTGGACCAGGTGATCCTCCCAGGTGGAGCTAAAGACAGCAATATCATCTAGATATGCTGCACTATAGGCTTCCAGACCTGTAAGGACTGTATTCACCAGCCTCTGAAAAGTGGCAGGTGCATTCTTCAGACCAAAGGGCATCACCACAAATTGATAATGCCCACTAGGGGTTGAGAATGCTGTCTTTGGCTTTGCATCATCAGCTAGTCTGATCTGCCAGTAGCCAGCTGTCAGGTCAAATGTGCTTAGATACTTGGCTGAGGCCAAAGTGTCTATTAGCTCATCTGCCCTTGGTATTGGATGGGCATCAGTCCTAGTGACTGCATTGAGACCCCTGTAGTCCACACAAAACCTCATCTCTCTTTTCCCACCATTGGTGTGAGGTTTTGGCACAAGGACCACTGGACTAGCCCAAGGGCTATCTGAGGGTTCAATAACTCCCAAATCCAACATCTTCTGGACTTCTGTCCTGATACAGTCCCTGACATGGTCAGGTTGCCTATAAATCTTATTTTTAATAGGCAGACTGTCCCCAGTGTCCACTTCATGAGTGCACCAGGTAGTCTGACTGGGTGTCAGTGAGAATATGTGTCTGAACTGATTGAGCACCTGTCTGCAATCAGTCTGCTGCTGGGTAGTGAGGCTGCCTGCCAAGGCTACACCATCCACTGACCCATCACCAGGGTTCTGTGAGAGCAGGTCAGGGAGTGGGTCACTCTCTTCCTCCTGTCCCTCATCAGTAGCCATGAGCAAGCCCATGTCTGCCCTGTCCACATATGGTTTTAACCTGTTGACATGGAGAACCCTGTGGGGACTCCTGGGTGTTCCTAGGTCTACTAAGTAGGTAACCTCACCCTTCTGCTCAACAATGGTGTGGGGTCCACTCCATTTGTCTTGGAGAGCTGCTGGGGCCACTGGCTCCAACACCCACACCTTCTGTCCTGGCTGATAAACAGTCAGTACAGCCTTTTGGTCATGCCAGGCCTTTTGAAGTTCCTGGCTAGCCTCAAGGTTTTTAGTTGCCTTTTTCATATACTCAGCCATCCGGGAGCGGAGACCAAGTACGTAGTCCACTATGTCTTGCTTTGGGGGCTTGAGAGGTAACTCCCATCCTTCCTTCACCAAGCACAGTGGACCCCTGACAGGGTGACCAAACAAAAGTTCAAAAGGGCTGTAGCCAACCCCTTTTGAGGCACCTCCCTGTACGCAAATAAAAGGCAGGGCAAGAGTATGTCCCATCTTCGCCTAAGCTTTTCTGGGAGCCCTTTAATCATGCCCTTCAAGGTTTTGTTGAATCTCTCAACTAAACCATTGCATTGTGGGTGATAGGGTGTGGTGAACTTGTAAGTCACTCCACACTCCTTCCACATTGCTTTTAAGTATCCAGACATAAAGTTTGCACCCCTGTCTGATACAACCTCCTTAGGGAAGCCCACTCTTGAGAAAATTCCCAGGAGGGCCCTTGCCACCACAGGTGCTGTAGTGGTCCTAAGGGGAATAGCCTCTGGGTACCTGGTGGCATGATCCACTACCACCAGGATAAACCTGTGCCCAGATGCTGTTTGGGGATCCATGGGACCAACAATGTCAATCCCCACCCTTTCAAAGGGAACCCCCACCACAGGTAGTGGTATCAGGGGGCCTTTGTAGTGCCACCTGCCTTGCCACTGGCCTGGCAGGTTACACAGGAGCGACAAAACTCCTTGGTGTCTTCAGACATGTGGGGCCAGTGAAAGTGAGGGACAATTCTGTCCCAAGTCTTGTTCTGGCCCAGGTGACCTGCTAAGGGAATATCATGGGCTAGGGTCAATAGGAAGCCCCTGAACTTCAGAGGTATAACCAACCTCCTGGTAGCACCAGGCTTGGGGTCTCTACACTCTGAGTACAAGAGTCCATCATCCCAATACACAGTATGGGGACCACTAGCTTTCCCAGCAGCCTCAGCAGCAGCTTGCTGTCTGAGGGGTTCAAGAGAGGGGCAGCTCTGCTGCTCCTGGCTCAGATCTGCCCTGGAAGGTCCCCCTGTCCCCAAGAACTCAACCTGTTCAGGTTCAAGCTCCTCTGGGACAGTTCCTTCCTCAGGACTGAGATCATCCCCCTCAAGGGACTGATCTTCCTTCTGAGCCAAGGGGAAGGCACTGCCTTTACCCTACTACTCCTCTTCTTGGAAGGCACTTGGTCCATTATTCCAGAATCCAAGGCCTGTTCAGTGCTAGACATTTTGGCTTGTGACCTGGTCACAGCAAACACATCTGCAGGGATCCCCAGCATTTCTGCATGGGTCCTGAGCTCCACTTCTGCCCAAGCTGAAGTTTCTAAGTCATTGCCAAGCAAGCATTCAACGGGTAGGTCTGCACTTACCACAACCTTCTTAAGGCCAGTTACCCCTCCCCAGGAGAAGTTAACAACTGCCAGAGTATGGTCTGTTCTGACGTTGCTAGCATTGGTCACTTGGTACATTTCACCAAGTATTATCTGCCCAGGATTCACAAGGTCTTGTGTCACCATGGTGACACTTGCCCCTGTGTCCCTAAATGCCAAAGCCTCTCTTCCATTGATTAAAGGCTGTTGTCTGTACTTGCCCAGATTACTGGGACTCACAGAGGAGGTCATATCCATGCCTCCATCACAGACTAGGACAGCCTGAGTGAGTTCTCTGACTAGGTCAGAGCTCATCTCTTTACCCAGGGTCAACCCTACTAAACCCTTGGCTTGTGTAGTCCCACCACCAACTGTAGCTGCACTAGGGGGAGCAGGTGCCTTAGGGGCATTGGTGGGGGCTGGAGTCGAGTCTTTGGACTTGGTGCAATCACTGGTCCAGTGGGTCTTTTGCTTACAGACCTTGCACCATGGTTTTCTTTGGCCTTTCCCTTTGGTAGACTGTGAATCCCCACCTGAAGAAGATTTTTGGGGGCCTTGTGAAGACTTTTGATCTTTACCCTTCTCCCCACCCTTATCAGAGGTTTTCGAATCTTGCTTCTTAGGGTCACCACCTTGGTTCTGTACCTTCTGCTTCACCCTGGTTCTGACCCATTTGTCTGCCTTCTTTCCCAATTCTTGGGGAGAGGTCAGATCAGAGTCTACCAGGTGCTGATGCAACAGCTGATTTTGACAGTTATTAAGAATCTGCTCCCTCATTATCAGATTGTACAATCCTGTGAAGTCACATACCTTACTGCCCAATAACCAACCTTCCAGAGCCTTGGCAGAACAATCAACAAAGTCCACCCAGTCTTGAGTCTGTGCTTTTGGGTATCCCTGAACTTTAACCTGTATTGTTCAGTGGTTAGGCCAAACCCATCAATTAGAGCACTCTTCAAGACTTTGTAATTATCAGCATCCTCCTCTCTAACAGTGAGGAGCTTGTCTCTACCTTTGTCTGCAAAGGAGAGCCACAAGATTGCTGCCCACTGCTCCTGAGGGACCCTCTGTACTTTACAGGCCCTCTCTAGAGCAGTTATCCATTTGTGGATATCATCCCCACTCTGGTAGGGAGGGACAATCTTGCTCAGGTTTCTATGGTCATAAGACCTTTCCCTATCTTTGGGGAAACTGCTGCCACCATGGGACTCTAGTCCCAACTTTTGTCTCTCTCTATAGAGATCTAGGGACTCCCTGTCTATAGCCAATTGCTGTTTCCTGAGTTCAAGTTGAGCTTGCTCATATTGAATCAGTCTCTTTCTCCTCTCATGAGAGGATTCCCTCCTATGAGAGGAGACAGAGGTCCCTATTGAGGTGTCAGAGTGGTTAGACTCCTGAGAAGGAGACCTAGACCTTCTGGGCACACTCAGAACTCTTCCTGGGGGACAAAGGGGAGGTCAGTCTGATCCTCTCCCTCCTCCTCCTCCACAGGAGGAATTGGATTCTCCAGGACAAGGTCATTTTCACCTTCCTGGCCAGTTTCAGAGGGGGGCCTGGGTTTCTTCACCCCTGGCCCCTTCCTCATCTTCTGCCCCACCCTCCTTGCCTACCCCTTCAGACCCTAGGGGCCTGCTGAGATCATCAGCTAGTAACACCTCCCTGAGGTGTTGGGTGCTGGCACTTTTGCCTGTCTTCAACTTCCTAGTAGTGCATAAGGCTCTCAATTCCAAGAATGGGAGTTTATCATACTTGGAGGGAAGAAGCCCACTGGCTTCTGGCAAGGACTCACTGGGTCCTGGCTTTGAAGACATCACTAGTGAGGTGTGGTGTATGCACTACCTACTCTAGTGTGGCCTACTAAACTCTCTTGAGTTGTAGAAAGGGTGTGCTGTCCCTTAACACACAACTCTAAGTTCAGTAGAACTTACTGTATTACTAAGCTTGATTATATGTACCTTAGGTACCCTTAGTGGTTTTCAGTTGATCAATTCAATTGAGATTATCTGGTAAAACAATAGCAAGCTGGAATCCCACACGCTGCACACCAATGTGAGAAGTTGGCCTGGCATATGCTGTCCACTAATTATAGTGGGCACCTTGCACCAGTCCAAACAACCCCTTATTGGAGATAGGTTAAAGACAACCTTTATTGAAAGCTATCCTAGTGGTAGCTATGGAGAGCAGCCTTCAGGCTAAGTCTTGAAGGAATGTAAAGCAGCTTGTTTTACCAGTCTATAATCTCTTGAGTGACCAAATGAAAGAGGACCACACCAGGTATATATTCAAAATATATGTATTTATTACTAAACACACCCCTCTAGTCTCTTTATGAGGCTAGAGTTCGAAGTACATACGTTACGAGTTAGTTATCTACAGTAATAGCACAAATACACGTTTGAGCCCCAGGGGCGTACCAAACCATATACCAATAAAGTGGTATAAGAACCACGACTGAGCTAGACACAAGGCCTAGAGCCTGTAGAAGTGCTTGGACCACAAGGAACCACCCAAGGCAGTGACACAGGGGACCCACGGGGGACGCGTGCAGTGTATGAACACAACCGCGAACCACCGTTAACTTCTATGGGGAAAGTCGCGATTAGAATTTAAGAGAAAAGGGACACTTAGAGGAGGACTTGGAGCACACCCTTTGAGAACTAGGCTGTTCTAGTGTCTATACCCACGGGAGCACCGGAGTACTCGAGTTACCTCACCCAGGGAAGCCGGGTGCATAGGTGTCTTTCGGGGTCGGGTTTCGTCGTCGCTTTCTATGGCGATCTGCTGCAAAGTGCTGCTGGCGACCAAGTCGAAAGTGTTCGGGTGGATCCAAAGGTGGATCGAAGATCTGAAGAACCTGAAAGCAGAGGGGACAGAGTCTGGGTCACTAGCCAGTGACCAGGAAGGCGATGAGCAGATGCCCACCGATGTTGAGTGCTTCAGGTAGGTTGACGGTCGTCTTGACTCTTCAGCCACGAGGTCCAGGAGGCGTCGACGACAACCAGGAGCTGGTTTCGAGCTGGGCCATGATGTTTGTCGATTGCAGGGGTGTCAGCGACCAGATTGGACCCAACAAGCCTTGGCAACGGCAAGTCTTGTAGAAAGCAAAGAAGGACGATGTTGCAGACCAGCAAGGTCTGGGGGACTCACCCAGCGAGGATAAGTCAGGGCACACCTGGAGCAACCAGGGAGCCCAAGCAGAAAAAGATTGGCCTTCGGGAGGGCCTACTAGCCAATGGACTAGCAACGGTGAAGGAGCCTCGAGATGGTGCACGTGGAGCTGGCTCACAGGACACTCGTGGAGTGGAGGCCAGTGATCTTCGGTGCAGTTGGTGCTGGAAGCTGGGGCTACTCGGAGCCCAAATAACGACTTCGTGGGAGACCCAGAAGTGGATGCACTTGCAAATGCATTTGGTGTCCAGGGGTCACGGTTCCACGTTACCCACTACAGCTACGGGCCTCAGCTTTGCTGGGGACTCAGGGCAGCCTCGGGGAAGTCTGGAAATCCACCTCTGGTGATGCAAAGACTTCGGCGTCTGACGGGAGCTTCGGCGATGCAGACCGGACAATTGCTTCTTTGGTGCCTGCCAAGCAGGGGAGTCACTCCTTGACCCCAAGGGAGATTCTTCAGTCCTCTAATCTTAAAGTAGAGCGTCGAAGGTCCAGGATTCTGTATCAGAGTTTCGTCCAGGTAAATCTAAAGTCCTAAGGACTGGGTTCCCTTACTTATACTAAGGTAGGGGGTTGGACATACTCTGTGACCCCACCTATGGGAGGGTCAGGGCAGAGGGGTGGTTACACCCCTTTCCCTTTGTCCAGTTTCGCACCAGAGCAGGGGCTGGAAGCCCCTGAGCCGGTTTGAACTGGGGTATGCACAGGGACACCAAGTGTGCCCCCAGTGCAGGACTTCAAAGCACCAGAGAGTGCTCCCGCCCAGCCCCAATACACACTATCCTGTCTGGGGAGGTGGTCACACCTCCCTGGGACAGGAAACCTATTGTCCAGGCCTCCCCTGCCAGAGTTTCGGTCAGCAGCAGGAGGCCAGACTCGTGTCTGTGGCAGCGGCATCCATTTTGTGATGCCAGGGCTTGGAAAGTCAGTACCGGGCATACCGGTGTGTACATGTCTTTCCCTCTAGAAGGGTGGAATGCTACCCCCGCCGCCAGAACTGGCGGGGTGTAGTATTCCAAGATGTTTGACACCAAACACGACATGTTTCCGTGCAGCCATCCCAAAGTTAGCATTTAACGCGAGGTTATAATGCGCTTAAGAGTATATGGTCAGGCTGCACTACAAACAGCATCAGAGAAGGGTCTCCGAATGCTGCAGAGGGGCCCTGCTCATGCAGGGGCACCCTCTCACATAGGAACCACGCACTCTGCCTTCAGGATTGATAAGGCCTGCCATAGGAGTGACTTATAGGTTTATATGTGTGTATGTATATAGTGATATAGGTAGCCTATATCACAGTAAGGGGTGCATGCACCACCTTACCCAGGCTGCAGTAGCAGACCTGTGGTGTCAGTTTGGATGGCCTTCCAGGGGTGGCACAATACATGCTGCAGCCCCTGGTAGGCCTCTGAGGTACCTATGCCCTGGGTACATAGTATACCATATACTAGGGACTTATAAGGGCACTCCAGATTCCAATCAGAGATGTGCCTAAGGCACATGGAAACCATTTTAGAGAGGAAGCAGCTAGGCTGGGGTTCTGATTAGCAGGGCCCCAGCCAGACTAAGGTCGAAAAACAGTGAAGCATCAGCATAAAGTGGGGGTACCCATGTGAAGCAGATCCTACTCTCCTACATTCACTTGCCTCTATCTGTAACTCTCTCATTTCTTTGTGCACCTCTCTTGCCTCTTTCTGCACCCGTTGCTTCATTCTGCACTTTCCATACTTCTTTCTACACCTGTCTTGCTTCTTTATGCACCCCTGTTGTCTCTTTATGTACCTCTTTTGCCTCTTTCTGCACTTTTCTTGCCTTTTTCTGCAGTTCTCTTCCATCTTTCTGCACGTCTGTTGCCTCTTTCTGCACCTCATTTGCTTCTTTCTGCACCCCTGTTGTCTCTTTCTGCACTCATCTTCACTCTTTCTGTACCTTTCCTGCCTGTTTTTGCATCTCACTTGCCTCTTTCTGCACTTTTATTGCTTCTTTCAACACCTCTGTTGCTTCTTTCTGCAATTCTCTTGCCTCTTTGTGCACTTTTCTTGCCTGTTTCTGCACCTCCTTTGCCTCTTTTTGCACCTCTGTTGGGTCTTTCTGCACCTCACTTGCTCCTTTCTACACTTCTCTTGCCTCTTTCTGCACCCCTGTTGTTTCATTCTGCCTTTTCCATGGTTCTTTCTGCACCTGTCTTGCTTCTTTCTGCACCCCTGTTGTCTCTTTAGATACCTCTTTTGTCTCTCTGCAATTTTCTTGCCTTTTTCTGCACCTCTCTGCACTCTTTCTGCACGTCTGTTGCCTCTTTTCTGCACCTCGTTGCTTCTTTCTGCAGCCCTGTTGTCTCTTTCTGCACTCGCCTTCCCTCTTTCCGTACTTTTCCTGCCTGTTTTTGCATCTCATTTGCCTCTTTGTGCACTTTTCTTGCTTCTTTCTACACCTCTGTTGCTTCTTTCAGCAATTCTCTTGCCTCTTTGTGCACTTGTCTTGCCTGTTTCTGCACCTCTCTTGCCTCTTTTTGCACCTCTGTTGGCTCTTTCTGCAACTCACTTGCTCCTTTCTACACTTCTATTGCCTCTTTCTGCACCCCTGTTGCTTCATTCTGCACGTTCCATGCTACTTTCTACACCTATATTGCTTCTTTCTGCACCCCTGTTGTCTCTTTATGTACTTCTTTTGTCTCTTTCTGCACTTTTCTTGCCTTTTTCTGCAATTCTCTTCCCTCTTTCTGCATGTCTGTTGCCTCTTTCTAGACCTCATTTGCTTCTTTCTGCACCCTTGTTGTCTCTTTCTGCACTCGTCTTCCCTCTTTCTTTACCTTTCCTTCCTGTTTTTACATCTCACTTGCCTCTTTCTGCACCTCTATTGCCTCTTTCTGCAGTTCTCTTGCCTCCTTCTGCATGTCATTTGCCTCTTTCTGTAACTCTCTCGCCTCTTTGTGCACCTCTCTCTGCACCCCTGTTGCTTCATTCTGCACTTTCCATGCTTCTTTCTGCAATTGTCTTGCTTCCTTCCGCACCCCTGTTGTCTCTTTATGTTCCTCTTTTACCTCTTTCTGTACTTTTCTTGCCTTTTTCTGCAGTTCTTTTCCATCTTTCTGCTCATCTGTTGCCCCTTTCTGCACTTAATTTGCTTCTTTCTGCACCCCTGTTGTCTCTTTCTGCACTCGTCTTCCCTCTTTTTGTACCTTTCTGCCTGTTTTTGAATCTCACTTGCCTCTTTCTGCACTTTTCTTGCTTCTTTCTACACCTCTGTTGCTTCTTTCAGCAATTCTCTTGCCTCTTTGTGCACTACTCTTGCCTGTTTCTGGCCCCCCTTGCCTCTATTTGCACCTCTGTTGGCTCTTTCTGCACCTCACATGCTCCTTTCCACACTTCTCTTGCCTCTTTCTGCACCCATGTTGCTTCATTCTGTACTTTCCATGCTTCTTTCTGCACCTGTCTTGCTTCTTTCTGCACCCCTGGAGTCTCTTTATATACCTCTTTTGCCTCTTTCTGCACTTTTCTTGCCTTTTTCTGCACCTCTCGTCCCTCTTTCTGCACGTCTGTTGCTTCTTTCTGCACCTCATCTGCTTCTTTCTACACGCTTGTTGTCTCTTTCTGCACTCGTCTTCCCTCTTTCTGTACCTTTCCTGCCTGTTTTTGCATCTCACTTGCCTCTTTCTGCACCTCTATTGCCTCTTTCTGCAGTTCTCTTGCCTCCTTCTGCATGTCACTTGCCTCTTTCTGTAACTCTCTTGCACCTTTGTGCACCTTTCTTGCCTCTTTCTGCAACTTGTTGCTTCAATCTGCACTTTCCATGCTTCTTTCTGCACCTGTCTTGCTTCTTTCTGCACCCCTGTTGTCTCTTTATGTACCTCTTTTGCCTCTTTCTGCACTTTTCTTGCCTTTTTCTGCAGTTCTCTTCCATCTTTCTGCATGTCTGTTTCCACTTTCTGCACTTCATTTGCTTCTTTCTGCACCCCTGTTGTCTCTTTCTGCAGTTCTCTTGCCTCCTTCTGCATGTCACTTGCCTCTTTCTGCATCTCACTTCCTCCTTTCTACACTTCTCTTGCCTCTTTCTGCACCCATGTTGCTGCATTCTGCAATTTCCATGCTTCTTTCTGCACTTGTCTTGCTTCTTTCTGCACCCCTGTTGTCTCTTTATGTACCTCTTTTGCCTCTTTCTGCACTTTTCTTGCCTTTTTCTGCAGTTCTCTTCCATCTTTCTGCATGTCTGTTTCCACTTTCTGCACTTCATTTGCTTCTTTCTGCACCCCTGTTGTCTCTTTCTGCACTCGTCTTCCCTCTTTCTGTACCTTTCCTGCCTGTTTTTGCATCTCACTTGCCTTTTTCTGCACTTAACTTGCTTCTTTCTACACCTCTGTTGCTTTTTCAGCAGTTCTCTTGCCTCTTTGTGCACTTCTCTTGCCTGTTTCTACACCTCCCTTGCCTCATTTTGCACCTCTGTTGGCTCTTTCTGCATCTCACTTCCTCCTTTCTACACTTCTCTTGCCTCTTTCTGCACCCATGTTGCTGCATTCTGCAATTTCCATGCTTCTTTCTGCACTTGTCTTGCTTCTTTCTGAACCACTGGTGTCTCTTAATGTACCTCTTTAGCCTCTTTCTGCACTTTTCTTGCCTTTTTCTGCACCTCTCTTCCCTCTTTCTGCACATCTGTTGCCTCTTTCTGCACCTCATTTGCTTCTTTCTGCACCCCTGTTGTCTCTTTCTGCACTCGTCTTCCCTCTTTCTGTACCTTTCCTGCCTGTTTTTACATCTCACTTGCCTCTTTCTGCAACCTCTATTGCCTCTTTCTGCAGTTTTCTTGCCTCCTTCTGCACTTCACTTGCCTCTATCTGTAACTCTCTCACCTCTTTGTGCACCTCCCTTGCCTCTTTCTGCACCCGTTGCTTCATTCTTCACTTTCCATGCTTCTTTCTAAACCTGTCTTGCTTCTTTCTGCACCCCTGTTGTCTCTTTATGTACCTCTTTTGCCTCTTTCTGCACTTTTCTTGCCTTTTTCTGCAGTTTTCTTCCATCTTTCTGCACGTCTGTTGCCTCTTTCTGCACCTCATTTGCTTCTTTCTGCACCCCTGTTGTCTCTTTCTGCACTCATCTTCCCTCTTTCTGTACCTTTCCTGCCTGTTTTTGCATCTCACTTGCCTCTTTCTGCACTTTTCTTGCTTCTTTCTACACCTCTGTTGCTTCTTTCAGCAATTCTCTTGCCTCTTTGTGCACTTTTCTTGCCTGTTTCTGCACCTCCTTTGCCTCTTTTTGCACCTCTGTTGGGTCTTTCTGCACCTCACTTGCTCCTTTCTACACTTCTCTTTTCTCTTTCTGCACCCCTGTTGCTTCATTCTGCATTTTCCATGCTTCTTTCTGCACCTGTCTTGCTTCTTTCTGCACCCCTGGTGTCTCTTTATGTACCTCTTTTGCCTCTTTCTGCACATTTCTTGCCTTTATCTGCACCTCTCTTCCCTCTTTCTGCACGTCTGTTGCCTCTTTCTCCACCTCATTTGCTTCTTTCTGCATCCCTGTTGTCTCTTTCTGCACTCGTCTTCCCTCTTTTTGTACCTTTCCTGCCTGTTTTTGCATCTCACTTGCCTCTTTCTGCACCTCAATTGCCTCTTTCTGCAGTTCTCTTGCCTCCTTCTGCACTTCACTTGCCTCATTCTGTAACTCTCTCGCCTCTTTTTGTACCTCTCTTGCCTCTTTCTGCATCCCTGTTGCTTCATTCTGCACTTTCCATGCTTCTTTCTGCACCTGTCTTGCTTCTCTCTGCACCCCTGTTGTCTCTTTAGATACCTCTTTTGTCTCTCTGCAATTTTCTTGCCTTTTTCTGCACCTCTCTTCCCTCTTTCTGCACATCTGTTCCCTCTTTCTGCACCTCATTGCTACTTTCTGTAGCCCTGTTGTCTCTTTCTGCACTCGCCTTACCTCTTTCCGTAATTTTCCTGCCTGTTTTTGCATCTCATTTGCCTCTTTCTGCCCTTTTCTTGCTTCTTTCTACACCTCTGTTGCTTCTTTCAGCAATTCTCTTGCCTCTTTGTGCACTTGTCTTGCCTGTTTCTGCACCTCTCTTGCCTCTTTTTGCACCTCTGTTGGCTCTTTCTGCACCTCACTGTGAGAAGTTGGCCTGGTATATGCTGTTCACTAGTTAAAGTGGACACCTTGCACCAGTACAATTCGACTCTTATGGTAGATAGGTTTAAGACAACCTTTAAAGAAAGCTATCCTAGTGGTAGCTGTGGAGAGCGGCCTTCAGGCTAGGTCTTGGAGGAATGTAAAGCAGCATGTTTTACCACACAATCTCTTGAATCACCAAATGAAAAGACACCACACAGGTATATATATCAAATATATATGTATTTATTACTAAACAACTCTCTACTAATCTCTTTATGAGATTGGAAGTCAGGAACATATGCACAAATCAACGTTTCACAATAATTTAAGCAGAAATATGGCTGGGGCCCTAGGGACGTACCAGACCATACACTAAAAAAGAGACTTAGGAACAACGACTTGCAAAGGGACAAGGCCTAGGGCCTTCAGAAGAGCTGGGGCTTCACGAAACCACCCAAGGCAGGTAAGTAAAGGACCCACGGGAGACACGTGCAGTGTATGTGCACATGCGCGGATCGCCGTTGACTTCAATGGGGCAAGTCGCGGTTGGGAATTAAGAGTTTAAGGGCACTTCGGGAGAACCTACAAGCAAGTCACTTACAGGGTAAGTAGTTCTAGGGCCAACACCCACAGGAGCACCATAGTGCTGGAGTTACCTCACCCAGGGAAGCCGGGTGCATAGGTGTCCTTTGGTGTCGGGTCGCGGCGTCGTTTTGAATGCGAGCCAGTGAAGACTTGCTGCTTGTGAAGGCCGAAGAAGTGTCCGGTGGAATCCAAGCCTGGATTCGGAAGAAGGAAGACCTGAAAGCAGAGGGGACAGTGTTCAAAGTCACTAGGCAGTGACTCGGGGCCAGGAAGATGAATACCCACCGTCGTCTCAAGGTTCAGGTCGGTTGCGGGTGTCTTGACTCTTCAGTCACGAGGTCCAGGAGGCGTTGAGGACAACCAGGAGCTGGATTCAGCCTGCCCACAAAGTCTGCAGCTTACTGTGGTGTCGGCGACCTGATTGGAGCCAACAAGCCTTGGTAACAGCAAGTCTCATGGAATGGGCAAAAAGTTAGTGGTGCAGACCAGCAAGGTCTGTTGGACTCACCCAGCAAGGGTAAATCAGGGCAGCCCTGGAGCAACTAGGAGAGCCCTTTGGATTTGTAGAGAAGTCTTCAGGGGACCCATAAGCCAGCCAGCAAGGGATCGCAAAGATGCCTCAGGAGGATTCACTCAACAGGGGCCCACGGTCACTCGGGATGGGGTAGGCCTCTGATCTCAGGAGGAGTCTTTGCTAGAGGATGGGACCACACTTGATCCAAAGCACAAGTTTGTAGTATGTTGTGAAAGGGTTGCACTTGACAATAGTGCGTAGTAGCCAGGGATCACGGTTCCTCATCACTCGTGGGGTCCACTTGCCTCAGCTTCGCTGGAGACTCACGATGGCTTTGGAGAAGTCAGGAAATCTTCTTCCTGGGCTGCAGGGCCTTCGGGCTCCGGCGGGAGCAGCATAGTTTGCGACCATCGTTGTAGTTTTTGGTGCCTGCCAAGCAGGGGAGTCACTCCTTGACTCCAAGGGAGATTCTTCAGTCTTCCAGAGGTAGTGGAACGTCGAAGGTCCAGGATTCTTCTTCAGAGCGTCGTCCAGGGATATCTAGTTTGCAATGGCAAGGGTTTCCTAACTTATACTGTAAGAAAGGGAGGGACTAGCTCTATGACCCCACCTATGGGAGGGTCAGGGGAGTGGGTGGCTACACCCACTTCCCTTTGTCCAGTTTTGTGCCAGAGCAGGGGCAGGTAGCCCCCGAGCCGGTTTGAACTGGTGTATGCACAGAGGAGCCTTCTGCTCCCCCAGTGCAGGACTTCAAAGCACTCTAGGAGTGCACCCACCCAGCCCCAATACACTAAACCATGTCTGGGAGGTGGTCACACCTCCCTGTGACAGGATACCTATTGTTGGGCTTCCTCCACTGCGAGTTTTGGTCATCAGCAGGAGGGCAGCCCAGTGTCTGTGACTGGTGGCATCCATGTTGTGATGCCAGGGCTCTAGAAAGAAGTTACCGGGTAGCCCGGTTTGTACATGTCTCTCCCTCTAGAAGCATGGAATGCTACCCCCGCCGCCAGAATTGGCGGGTGGTAGTATTCCAAGATGTTTGACACCAAACACAACATGTTTCTGTGCAGCCATCCCAAAGTTAGCATTTACCGCGAGGATATAATGCACTTAAGAGTATATGGTCAGGCTGCACCACAAACAGCATCAGAGGATTGACTCCGAATGCTGAAGAGGGGCCCTGCTCATGCAGGGGCACCCTCTCACATAAAAGCCAAGCACTCTGCCTTCAGGATTGTTAAGGCCTGCCATAGGAGTGACTTATAGGTTTATATGTGTGTGCAATTGTAGTGATATATGTAGCCTATATCACAGTAAGGGGTGCATGCACCACCTTACCCAGGCTGTAGTAGCAGGCCTGTGGTGTCAGATTTAGTCTGCTTCCCAGGGGTGGCATAATACATGCTGCAGCCCCTGGTAGGCCTGTGAAGTACCTCTGCCCTTGGTGCCTAAGGTACCATATACTAGGGACTCATAAGGTACCACAGTATCCAATCACTAGTGCACCTAGAGTGCACTCCAAGTCGTTTAGAGAGAACAGTGAGGCTGGGGCCCTGATTGGCAGGGTCCCAGTCAGACTATAGCCAGAAACCAGTGTAAACATCAGAAAAAAAGTGGGGGCAACATAAGAGGCAGATCCTACTCTCCTACACAACCCCCAAACGCAGGGACACTAAACTAACCTT
>CAWUFW010031343.1:0-15689 GCA_963921515.1 Calotriton arnoldi | reverse complement strand
TCCCCAATCTAAACCAATTTGGAGAATGTGTTTGACACTAAAATGGTGAAATCTACTAATCCCACTCCAATCTAAACCAATTTATGGAAGGTGTTGGACACTAGAGGGGTGATATTTACTATTCCCACTCCAATCTAAACAAATTTGGGGAAGGTGCTGGACACTAATGGGGTAACATTTACTATTCCCACTCCAAACAAACCAAATAAGGAGAAGGTGTTGGGCATTAAAGAGGTGAAATTTACTATTCCTGCTTCCATCTAAACCAATTTGGAAAAGGTGTTGGACAATAAAAGGGTGACATTTACTATTCCTACTCGATGTAAATGAATTTATTTGGGGAAGGTGTTGGACACTAAGGGACGATTACGAGTTTGACAGTGCGGCAGCGGGACCGCCCCACCCCGCCGCCCCACCTCCAAACCTGCATGAGGACCACCCACCGTATAATGACTTCTTTAGTCATTGGCGGGCGATTCTTTTGGCGTCCCACGGCGGTGCCAATAAAATAGGGACCACAATGCGAACGACAATTACAGTTCCATCATGGCATGGCTTGAAAAGTCCATGCCATGGTG
Organism: Calotriton arnoldi; assembly: GCA_963921515.1. NCBI lineage: Eukaryota > Metazoa > Chordata > Amphibia > Caudata > Salamandridae > Calotriton > Calotriton arnoldi. The sequence continues at coordinate 15,111 of CAWUFW010031343.1, read as the reverse complement.
GAACTTCTGTGCATGCACACAGGAGGGCACATGTTGTGCCCACCTGTGTGCATACGCAGGGTGTGAGGCACATGGAGGCCCTGTAGGGCCCCCTTTTTTTCTCTCTGCTGGGGTTTTCATGGAGGAAGAACCGCCATGAAAACCCTGGAGGAGAGGAAACTCGTAATATTCTTGGTGGGACCACGGCTGTACCGCCAAGCATATGGATGCCTTTGGACCGCCGCTCCACTGCCAGGGAACGGCGGTTCCCTGGCGGAGTCTGTGGTCCCAGGGTGACACGACCACTAGGGTAGTAATGTGGCAGTCGTAAGACAGCCATCGCTATCCCACCACGAGTCTGGCAGTCCGAGGACCACCAAACTCGTAATTATGCCCTAAGGGGTGACATTTACTATCCCGACTTCAATCTAAACCAATTTTGGGAGTGTTTTGGACACTAAAGGGGTGACATTTACTATTTGCACTCCAATCTAAACCAATTTGAGGAAGGTGTTGGAAACTGAAGTGGTGACATTTACTATTCCCACTCCCATGTAAACCAATTTGGGGAAGGTGTTGGACACTAAAGGGGTGATATTTACTATTCCTACTCCAATCTAAACAATCTCGGGAAGGTTTTGGACACTAAAGGGGTGAAAATTACTATTCCCACTCCAATCCAAACAAACTTATGGAAGATGTTGGACACTATAGGGGCGACATTTACTATTCCTACTCCAATCTAAACCAATTTGTGGTAGTTGTTGCACACTAAAGGGGTGACATTTACTGTTCCCACTTCAACCTAAATGAACTTAGAAAGGGTGTTGGACACTAAAGGGATGACATTTTCTATTCCCACTCCAATATAAACCATCTCGGGGAAGTTGTTGGAAACCAAAGGGGTTGAATTCACTATTACCACTCAAATCTAAACAAACCCAGGGCCTCATTTTGTATTTGTAAAAGATTATATTGTAGGTAAAAAGTTTAATTTTGAAATGGAATCTATTAATTTGCATTATTACGTTTTTACACCTTCACTAAGTGCCTGATTTAGAACTCGGTGGATGGGCTACTATGTCACAACGGTGACGGATATCCCGTCTGCCGAAATATAAATCCCCTAGGATGTAATGGGATTTATATTTCGGCGGGTAGTATACCTCTCACCATTGTGACGGAGTAACGAGTCCGCCCAGTTCTGAATCAGGCACTGAAGCAGTATGGGCACTCTCGGAGTCAATATGGCAATTTATATATCCAGTTTTTTGGTGGAGCTTTGGAAATAATATATATATATATATATTCACTGAAAAAACCATAGGTTTCAGACACGTTATAGTTAGAAATTAGCATTTAAAAAACCTTTGAAATTCACTGAAAAAACCATAGGTTTTAGGGACAGTTATAGTTAGTTGGACATTGCACTCGTACAAAACCCGTGAAATTCCCCGTTATAGTTAGTTCAGCTAACTATAACTCGCGCCCCGCAATGCACTGCTGATGACGTCACATATTACATCACTCATGACATGGTCAGTGACATCACTGATGACATCACTGATGACATCTCAAATGACATCACTGATGACATCATCCAGTGACTGTGTGTTTCTGTAAAGTTTAAATATGTTTAATATATATAGGGAAAGGCGTATTGAAGAATGAGTGGGTGTATAAGTGTCTGAATGGATGATTTAGTACGTGCGTGACTGACTCTACAAGTGAGTGATTAAACGTATCTTACTGAATGCATGGGTTAGTGACTAAACTGTGTGAATGTCTGTATCCGTCTGTTGGTGTGTAAGTGGATGCATGGATTTGCGAATAGCTACATGAGTGTCTATATGGGTTATTGATTGGTTCTATGAGTATCTGTATGGGTGCCTGAGTGTTTGTGTGGATGGGGTGTGTGCGACTGTGCATAGATGTGTGAGTGGGTGATTCACTGGGTGGATGGTTTCAAGAGTGCATCTGTGATAGACTGTATGGGTGGGTAAGTGTGTGTAAGAGTGTGTTAGTGAGTGAATGTATGTCCCAGTGGTACATGTGTGAGTAACTACATATGTGAAAGGCAGTATAAATGTGTATTGGAGTATATAAATAGCTATAAGCGAGAGTGAGTGATTGTGATAGTGGCTGTATGGATGAGTGTGTGCTTGTATCAGTGATTGTATAAGAGCGTAACAATGTGCTAGTATTTGTATGATTAAGTGAGCTGGTGTGTGTATAACTGTATAGGTGAGTAAATGGCAGTGTGTTTAATTATTTGCATGACTGACTAGGTGTGTGAGTACCTCTATGGATGAGTGGCGGTGTTTGAGTGTCTATATAGGAGTAAGAGTGCATATGATAGTCCTGTACTGAGTGACCATAAGTATGAGTGACTGTACGGGTGAGTGAGTGGATGTGTGTGTGTAGACCTAAGAATCAGTGAGTGGGTATGTAGTTATTGGTGTTGGAGTGTCTATGGTTTTGCGAATGGCACTGTAATTTAGATTGGGTGTATCAAAGGTTATATTAGGGTGTGAGGAGCTGCATCAGATTATCACGTGGATGATGTCATCAGTGATGTCATTTGAGATGTCATCAGTGATGTCATCAGTGATGTCACTGACCATGTCATGAGTGATGTAATATGTGACGTCATCAGCAGTGCATTGCGGGGCGCGAGTTATAGTTAGCTGAACTAACTATAACGGGGGAATTTCACGGGTTTTGTACGAGTGCAATGTCCAACTAACTATAACTGTCCCTAAAACCTATGGTTTTTTCAGTGAATTTCAAAGGTTTTTTAAATGCTAATTTCTAACTATAACGTGTCTGAAACCTATGGTTTTTTCAGTGAATTTCAAAGGTTTTTAAAATGCTAATTTGTAACTATAACGTGCCTGAAACCTACGGTTTTTTCAGTGAATTTCAAAGGTTTTTTAAATGACAATTTTTAAATGTATTAATTTTTATATTAATTTTTTTCATACTGATTTACTACATTTTTAGAAACAATTTCTTTTACATATTTTATTTTTTAAATTACATTGTAATTACATTATACATTACATTACAAAAAATACTTTCTCAGAATGAATTACTTTAGTTTAAATACTTTGCACATAGGCAATAGACTTTTAAGTACAGTAGTTACAGTTGTTGCAATGGGCAACACATTTTCAAACACAATGCAACATTCAGCTCAATGTGAATTTCTAGTTAAATGCAATTAGTTACTTTATGGATTACTTTTCTAACCACAGGACTGGATCCTAGACTCAGTCCTGGTACATCTCCTGTAAACAGTTGAGTAAAAGCGTTTTGGTTACAGTCGTGATTTTTAAGGAATATTATTGTATTTTAAAAGTTGACACTTAGAAACTTTTTCTCATAGAATCACCAATGTTATCCTATGGAAAGAAATTCACTTAGCAGGTAAAAACTGTTATCGTTACTTTTTCTTACTCAGTGTTGGATCCTGGATCCAGCACTGGTGCATCTCCTGTAAACAGTTGAAAGAATGCGTTTAAGTCATACAGGCGATTTTTAAGGAATATTTGTAGTTTGTGAAAATCGACACTTTGAAACTTTTCTGCTGAAAACCAGACAATGGATTCCTATGGAAGAAAATATAAGTTACTGGTAAGTACGGTTAAAATTACTTTTCAGGACCAGTACTGGGCTGAAAGATACAGCACTGAGGTCTCTCCTTATAACAGGTGAGTAAATCGGAATTCGTATTTCGGCTGATTTTAGAGGAATATTTGTATGTTTCAAAAATCAACACAGAAACTTTTTCAGCAAAAAGCAGGCAATGATATCCTATGGAAGGAAATTCAAGTTACTGGTAAGTACGGTTAAAATTACTTTTGAGGATCAGTACTGGGCTGAAAGATGCAGCACTGAGGTCTCTCCTGATAACAGATGAGTAAATCGGAATTCGTATTTCGGCTGATTTTAGAGGAATATTTTAAAGTTCCAAAACTCCACACTTAGAAGAATTTCCAAGTGAAACCAGTCAATGTTAGCCTATGGAAGGAAATTCAAGTTACTGGTAAGTACGGTTAAAATTACTTTTCAGGACCAGTACTGGGCTGAAAGATGCAGCACTGAGGTCTCTCCTGATAGCAGGTGAGTAAATCGGAATTCGTATTTCGGCTGATTTTAGAGGAATATTTTAAAGTTCCAAAACTCCACACTTAGAAGAATTTCCAAGTGAAACCAGTCAATGTTAGCCTATGAAGGAAATTCAAGTTACCGGTAAGTACGGTTAAAATTACTTTTGAGGATCAGTACTGGGCTGAAAGATGCAGCACTGAGGTCTCTCCTGATAACAGGTGAGTAAATCGGAATTCGTATTTCGGCTGATTTTAGAGGAATATTTTAAAGTTCCAAAACTCCACACACAGAAGAATTTCCAAGTGAAACCAGTCAATGTTAGCCTATGAAGGAAATTCAAGTTACCGGTAAGTACGGTTAAAATTACTTTTCAGGACCAGTACTGGGCTGAAAGATGCAGCACTGAGGTCTCTCCTGATAACAGGTGAGTAAATCGGAATTTGTATTTCGGCTGATTTTAGAGGAATATTTGTATGTTTCAAAAATAAACACTTAGAAACTTTTTCAGCAAAAAGCAGGCAATGATATCCTATGGAAGGAAATTCAAGTTACTGGTAAGTACGGTTAAAATTACTTTTGAGGATCAGTACTGGGCTGAAAGATGCAGCACTGAGGTCTCTCCTGATAACAGGTGAGTAAATCGGAATTCGTATTTCGGCTGATTTTAGAGGAATATTTTAAAGTTCCAAAACTCCACACTTAGAAGAATTTCCAAGTGAAACCAGTCAATGTTAGCCTATGTAAGGAAATTCAAGTTACTGGTAAGTACGGTTAAAATTACTTTTCAGGACCAGTACTGGGCTGAAAGATGCAGCACTGAGGTCTCTCCTGATAACAGGTGAGTAAATCAGAATTCGGATTTCGGCTGATTTTAGAGGAATATTTGTATGTTTCAAAAATCAACACTTAGAAACTTTTTCAGCAAAAAGCAGGCAATGATATCCTATGGAAGGAAATTCAAGTTACTGGTAAGTACGGTTAAAATTACTTTTGAGGATCAGTACTGGGCTGAAAGATGCAGCACTGAGGTCTCTCCTGATAACAGGTGAGTAAATCGGAATTCGTATTTCGGCTGATTTTAGAGGAATATTTTAAAGTTCCAAAACTCCACACTTAGAAGAATTTCCAAGTGAAACCAGTCAATGTTAGCATATGAAGGAAATTCAAGTTACCGGTAAGTACGGTTAAAATTACTTTTGAGGATCAATACGGGGCTGAAAGATGCAGCACTGAGGTCTCTCCTGATAACAGGTGAGTAAATCGGAATTCGTATTTCGGCTGATTTTAGAGGAATATTTTAAAGTTCCAAAACTCCACACTTAGAAGAATTTCCAAGTGAAACCAGTCAATGTTAGCCTATGGAAGGAAATTCAAGTAACTGGTAAGTACGGTTAAAATTACTTTTCAGGATTAGTACTGGGCTGAAAGATGCAGCACTGAGGTCTCTCCTGATAACAGGTGAGTAAATCAGAATTCGTATTTCGGCTGATTTTAGAGGAATATTTGCACAATGGTGAAGGGAGGGGCGGGGCCTGAGGTGACATCTGTGCAAACGCGCCCCGTGGCGCGTTTTAAGTTGGGGATTAAGTCCCCTTGAATCATGAGGGTCCCTACGGGCCAACTAGCCCACCAGGAACCTCCAGTATGCGCCAGGGGCTGCGTTGCAGAGACATGTACAGAGGCCACACCCCTTTTACACCTCTCTGCAACGCAGCTCTGTGGCGCTTTCTGGACGTACCTGTTGGGCTAGTTGGCCCCAGGGACCCTCAGGATTGAAGAGGATTTAATTCCCCATCTTAAAACGCGCCACGGGGCCTGTTTGCACACATGTCACCTGAAGCCCCGCCCCTCCCTTCACCACTGTGCAAACGCGCCCGTGGCGCGTTTTAAGTCGGGGGATTAACTCCCTTGAATCCTGAGGGTCCCTGGGGTGCAACTAGCCCACCATATACCTCCAAAAGCGCCATAGAGCTGCGTTGCAGAGAGGTGTAAAAGGGGCGTGGCCTCTGTACACCTCTCTGCAAGGCAGCCCCTGGCGCATACTGGAGGTTCCTGGTGGGCTAGTTGGCCCCAGGGACCCCCAGTATTCAAGGGGAATTCGTTCCCCCTCTGCAAACGCGCCAGGGGGCGCGTTTGCAGAGTGGTTGCGTTTGCAGAGTGGTGAAGGAAGGGGGGGGGCCTACGGGCCCGATCGTTTTTTTTTTTTTTCCCCCTGAAGGGGGGCTGTGTAGCCCCCTTCCTTTTTCCTATTTTTAGGCCCTGGGGACCCCATCCCCCAGGGCCTTACCCCTTTTAAAAATTAAAATAAAAATAAAAACGGGAAGGGGGCCGCGTGGCCCCCTTCCCTGGGCCTGTATTGGCCCTGGGGACCCCATCCCCAGGGCATGGCCTCTTTTTTTTATTTGGAGGGGGCTGCGTGGCCCCCTCCTCAGGCCATTTAAGGCCCCGGGGACCCCATCCCCGGGCCGGCCTTGCACTTTTTTTTATTTTTTTACTTTGGGGAGGGGGCTGCGTGGCCCCCTCCGTGGCCACTTATGGCCCCGGGGACCCCATCCCCCGGGGCCTGGCCTCTCGTTGGGGACTGTGGGGGGTCCCCAAGCCCCCACAGTCCCGCCGGCTCCCCGTGTCCTATGGGAGCCGGCATTGCTTTACACATGGGGAGCTGCTAAGATGCAGCTCCCCATGTGGAAAGCAATCGGCTTTGGATATTGGAAGAGAGAGCAGGTTTCCTGCTCTCTCTTCCAATATCCAAAGCAGTTTGCAATGACAGGACGGGAGCCGCGAGGCTCCCGTCCTGTCATTGCAAACAGCAGTGTCCCGGGGGTAGGCACCCCGGGACACTGCAGGAGCCGGCCCTGGGGGGTGGCGGTCCTCAGGGCCATCAAGGGCTCCTTTGCAATTCGGACCAGACTGCTGATGTTTTTCCTGCTGTTTGAAAAAGTAGAACCCTCTGGCAGTCTGCTGTCTAAATTGTCAACCCCATCTCTCACTTTGCTGATGTTGGTGACAAACATACTGGTATCTCTTTGCACAGAGACAGTATCTATGGCTCGTGTTTGCAACTGGTTGTATAATATCTCGACATAAAACATTATGTCATGAAATAAAAACAGAAAGAACTGAAACTCTCTGTCTTGTAGTGTTCTAACAAAGCCACGGGCTTCATTCTGACTTCTGTAATCAAAGCCTTCATTGGCTTCAATGGCGTCAAAACATTTCTCAAGGTCCTCCCTATGTTTATATATTAGGTTGACTGTACATATGTTAAAGTTCCAACGAGTTGACGATCCCCTTGGAAGCCTTTTGTCCACAATCTCCTGAAGTGCTTCCGTTCTTTTGGGGGAACGTGAGAAAAATGCTGCCATGCCTCCTACATCCTGAAAGAAAATTTGTGTCTCTGAGATCCTTGATACTGCCTGTTGCATAATAAGATTAAGTTGGTGGGCGTAACAGTGCACATAATGAGCATTAGGGTACACATCTCTAATTCTTTTCTGTACTCCACCAAGGCTTCCACTCATTACGGACGCACCATCATAGCTTTGTGCAATAAGTTGGTTTTTTTTGAGGCAGCTCTGGAAAAATGAGGTTAAGTTGACGCAGTATAGCTGAAGTAATGGTTTCTGCACTAGAGTCTCTTAAATGTGTGAAACCATAGAACCTCTCCACAACTTGACTGTCATTGTCAAGGTACCGAAAGACTAATACGGACTGTGTTTTTGTGGCCACATCAGTGGTGTCATCAGCCTGAATAGCCACAAAGTCTGTGTTTTGCACCTCTTGGACAATATGGCTTCTCAATATTTCTAGCATACACTCAAGGAGTTCATTTTGTATTGTTTTAGAGGTGCCCTTAAAGACTGTAGCACTTGCTAAATGTGCTTCCATGTCATGGTCTATGCTTGCTATTAAATCCACAAGGCCTCTGAATATTCCAGGTTTTGAGGAACTTTCCGATTCATCATGGCCTCGCAATGCCAGTTCGAAAGCACCACAGAAACAAATACAATCAACTATTTTTGCTAGTATGTGTCTATTCCTATCAACTGCTTCATTGTGTTTCTGTATTGTTTTCCGGTATGCGTCGTTTATGTGGTGTTCAATTGGTGTGTCTCCCAACATTCCCAGTCTCGTCAGGTTTTCCATATGGCTTCTTGTGTGTGCATGCTTCTTGATTTTGTCAGACAAATGCTTCAAGTCTATTACTCCTTGTTTTGTCCAAGGCAATTCACCACCAAACAGCATGCAGGGGAAGCAGAACAGAGAACTTTTTGACACACACCCTGTAAGCCAATCAGCTTTTGTGTACCAGGTGTTTGAGAATGTACGAGTGTAAGTCTTTCCTCTGTCCTGGGTAGTTTGTTGTAGTTTCAGGTCAGGCCGATCAGGTCCTAATTGCTTTATCTGTAGTTTCTCTTCACGTGTCCGTCCAAAGAATGACCTTGCAAGTAGCTGTTCTACTGTATTCATGCCGATGCTGGCCTTACCAATATTAAAGAAACCTGTCAATAATCAAAGTGCAACGTATAAGATTTGGTGCAATTATATCAAATTTCAGTATAAATACATATATCTTGTGCATTATCGCAATAGATCTCCAACAGCTCTCCTTTGCACAACATGACTGCTAAAAATACATCCTTACTGCCTGCTGCCTCTGTGTGCCATACTGGTTGCTGAAGGCACTGAAACAGACTCTGCTTGAAGTGATAGATAGTGTTTAACACAAAAAGAGCCGCTCCCAGTATGGTGACCTGAGTGCTACATTGTTATTTTGTGAGTGCAGGCATCTCACAAAAAGTAAAAGACTGGTCTCACACACCACCTGGTGTCATGCTTCATCATTGGCCAGTCCTCGCCCTCTAAAAACTTGGGGGCATATCAGTGTGAGAAGTTGGCTTGGCATACGCTGTCCACTAATTATAGTGGGCACCTTGCACCAGTCCAAACAACCCCTTATTGGAGATAGGTTAAAGACAACCTTATTGAAAGCTATCCTAGTGGTAGCTATGGAGAGCAGCCTTCAGGCTAAGTCTTGAAGGAATGTAAAGCAGCTTGTTTTACCAGTCTATAATCTCTTGAGTGACCAAATGAAAGAGCACCACACCAGGTATATATTCAAAATATATGTATTTATTACTAAACACACCCCTCTAGTCTCTTTATGAGGCTAGAGTTCGAAGTACATAAGTTATAAGTTATTTAAACACAGTAATAGTACATATACACGTTTGGGCCCTAGGGGCGTACAAAACCATATACCAATAAAGTGGTATAAGAACCACGACTGAGCTAGACACTAGGCCTAGAGCCTTTAGAAGTGCTTGGACCACAAGGAACCACCCAAGGTAGTGACACAGGGGACCCACGGGGGACGCGTGCAGTGTAGTAACACAGCCGCGAATCGCCGTTAACTTCTTTGGAGAAAGTCGCGGTTTGGAATTTAAAGAAAAGGGACACTTAAAGAAGGACTTGGAGCAAACCCTTTGAGAACTAGGTCGTTCTAGAGTCTCTACCCACGGGAGCACCGGAGTACTCTTGTTACCTCACCCAGGGAAGCCGGGTGCATAGGTGCCTTTCGGGGTCGGGTTTCGTCGTCGATTTGAATGGCGATCTGCTGCAAAGTGCTGCTGGCGACCAAGTGAAAAGTGTCCGGGTGGATCCAAGGGTGGATCGGAGATCTGAAGAACCTGAAAGCAGAGGGGACAGAGTCTGGGTCACTAGCCAGTGACCAGGAAGGCAATGAGCAGATGCCCACCGATGTCGGGTGCTTCAGGTAGGTTGACGGTTGTCTTGACTCTTCAGCCACGAGGTCCAGGAGGTGTTGTCGGCGACCAGGAGCAGGATTCGGGCTGGTACACAATGTCTGTCGAGTGCTGAGGTGTCGGCGACCGGAATGGACCCAACAGGCCTTGGCAACTGCAAGTCTCAATGAAGATGAAGATTGACGATGGTGCAGACCAGCAAGGTCTGAGGAACTCACCCAGCAAGGGTAAGAGAGGGTAAGCCTGGAGCAACCAGGGAGCCCAAGTAGAAAAAGATTGGCCTTCGTGAAGGGCTACTAGCCAACGGGCTAACGACCGCGAAGGAGCCTCGAGATGGTGCACGTGGAGCTGGCTCACAGGACACTCGTGGAGTGGAGGCCAGTGATCTTCGGTGCAGTTGGTGCTGGAGGCTGGGGCTACTCGGAGCCCAAAGCACGACTTCGTGAGAGACCCAGAAGAGGATGCACTTGCAAATGCGTGCGGTGTCCAGGGGTCACGGTTCCACGTTACCCACGACAGCTACGGGCCTCAGCTTTGCTGGGGACTCAGGGCAGCCTCGGGGAAGTCTGGAAATCCACTTCTGGTGATGCAAAGACTTCAGCGTCCGACAGGAGCTTCAGCGATGCAGACCGGACAATTGCTTCTTTGGTGCCTGCCAAGCAGGGGAGTCACTCCTTGAACCCAAGGGAGATTCTTCTGTCCTCTAATCTTTAAGTAGAGCGTCGAAGGTCCAGGATTCTGTGTCAGAGTTTCGTCCAGGGATAATCTAAAGTCCTAAGGACTGGGGTCCCATACTTAAACTAAGTTTAGGGGTTGGACTTACTCTGTGGTCCCACCTATGGGTGGGTCAGGGCAGAGGGGTGGCTACACCCCTTTCCCTTTGTCCAGTTCGCGCCAAAGCAGGGGCTGGAAGCCCCTGATCCGGTTTGAACTGGGGTATGCACAGGGACACCAAATGTGCCCCCAGTGCAGGACTTCAAAGCACCCGAGAGTGCTCCCGCCCAGCCCCAATACACACTATCCTGTCTGGGGAGGTGGTCACACCTCCCTGGGACAGGAAACCTATTGTCCAGGCCTCCCCTGCCGGAGTTTCGGTCAGCAGCAGGAGGCCAGACTCGTGTCTGTGGCAGCGGCATCCATTTTGTGATGCCAGGGCTTGGAAAGTCAGTACCGGGCATACCGGTGTGTACATGTCTTTCCCTCTAGAAGGGTGGAATGCTACCCCCGCCGCCAGAACTGGTGGGGGGTAGTATTCCAAGATGTTTGACACCAAACACGACATGTTTCCGTGCAGCCATCCCAAAGTTAGCATTTAACGCGAGGTTATAATGCGCTTAAGAGTATATGGTCAGGCTGCACTACAAACAGCATCAGAGAAGGGTCTCCGAACGCTGCAGAGGGGCCCTGCTCATGCAGGGGCACCCTCTCACATAGGAACCACGCACTCTGCCTTCAGGATTGATAAGGCCTGCCATAGGAGTGACTTATAGGTTTATATGTGTGTAGGTATATAGTGATATAGGTAGCCTATATCACAGTAAGAGGTGCATGCACCACCTTACCCAGGCTGCAGTAGCAGACCTGTGGTGTCAGTTTGGATGGCCTTCCAGGGGTAGCACAATACATGCTGCAGCCCCTGGTAGGCCTCTGAGGTACCTATGCCCTGGGTACATAGTATACCATATACTAGGGACTTATAAGGGCACTCCAGATTCCAATCAGAGATGTGCCTAAGGCACATGGAAACCATTTTAGAGAGGAAGCAGCTAGGCTGGGGTTCTGATTAGCAGGGCCCCAGCCAGACTAAGGTCGAAAAACAGTGAAGCATCAGCAAAAAGTGGGGGTACCCATGTGAAGCAGATCCTACTCTCCTACAATCAGCAAGGTGCTGCGATAATTATCGCTCAGCGCTTTTAGCGCGAGGATAATTGTCGCAGGCTAACGCTGGATTCTATCGTGGAGATAGAGTGCTATCAGCAACGCTTATCTCCCAAGCGATAGGAATCCATGCGTTAGCTGGAAAACAGTGTGATTATCGCTGGAAATCCAGCGATAATCGCACTGCGACCAGCGATACCTTGCTGATAGGGCAGGGTGGATTCAGCCATGTAATCCACCTCCCATTGGATTACATGGCTAAGTCAGATTACAAGCAGGCGTAAGGAAAGTAGCGATAACTGTGGTTATCGCTACTTTTCTTATCGCTCTGCTTGTTTGCGTGTAGCTTGATAATTGGAGAAATGTCGGTTAGCGACATTTCTCCAGTTATTTTGGCACGGAACGCCCACTTTGCATCTCATTAGAGATGCAAAGCGATAGCGTGTCTTTGCTGATACAGCGATGAAATTATCGCCGCTTTTCGCCCGAAAACGGACGCAAAAGCGGCGATAATTTCATAGCGCCGCCTTGCTGATATGCCCCAGAGTTTGATAGAGGGCGGGCATACACCTGATGACAGGGATGCACTTCTAAAGCTAAGTGGGGGCCCTTTAAAAAAAAAGTGTGAGGTTTAAAAAGCCATTACAGATGTCAAACTTTTTTAATGTAACTGGCATCTGTATGGTGGATAAAATGAATGATCGGTGTGTTGGGGATTCTATTGTCCCCCCACCGTGATGTAAGTGGTCGACATGTTTCTGCCTATTGGCCCAGAAGGGTCAGTGGCATTCATCAGGGCCTATGTTACTCAATCATGCTCCACCCTTACCGTGCTATGTTGGCAGGGTTCCACTGAGTGGGGTGATCACTATCACACTCCACCGTTGTACGGCTAATTAATTCAAGCCCTATCAAATGGGACCTACTAGCCCCATAGGAGGACCCCTTTGGTTAAGCGTGTTTGAGGGAAATCTCCTGCCTCTGCACCTACGTCCGTGTTCCTCACCTCCTCCAGTGAGGCAGACGTTGGTGCAGAGGCAGGAGATTTCCCTCAAACACGCTTGACCAAAGGGGTCCTCCTATGGGGCTAATAGGTCCCATTTGATAGGGCTTGAATTAATTAGCCGCACTCACAAAATAACACTGTAGCACTGAGGTCACCATACTGGGAGCGGCTCTTTTTGTGTTAAACATTATTCATTGGAGGCTGCCTGCTCCTAGTGCCCCGTGCCTCTAGTTCCCTTCCCTAGGTCTTATCTGGGGTCTTTGTGGTTAAACAAGGGATAGATAGTGCCTTTAACAACCGTTATTGCCCAAAGCACAGGGCTAAGGCTATTAGTAAATTCCATCCACTGAGGGTACAATGTTCAAAATGTGCCCCCACCCCAACCACCATGTAGAGTGACCACATACATAGCCCTAACTCCAGTGTAAAAAAATATAGCATCAGTTTCCTTACCTTTAACACCGGTGTTTGCTGGGTTGTAGCTGGGGTGAAAGAGCAGCAAAGGAGGTTGGGGCCTCTTGTTCTTCGCCCAAAAATGGGCCAAAAATGTGGTAGTGCTGTTGCCAGGCTTTACCAGGTGCTGCAAATTAAAATATAACAAATTATTTTTGAAACATTAGGATAATCAAGCAAAGACTGGGGTACAAAAACATAACACTCTAATTTTTACCTTGCTGTTTGCATGCAGCTCTTAGATGACAGTTAATAGCTCATTGTTCTATGTTAGCATTTTAACTTACAAACTGCAAGTAACAAAAGGATCTCTCTGACAAAAGCAGTGACTCATTGACACTTTGGGCCCATGTGCATTAGTGGGGCAACGCCCCAGCGCCCCAATGGACGCACCGCCCCTGCCTGAGCTGCTCTGTTCTCTAATTAGAGGAGGAAAACTAGCTGTTTACGACTGTATGTGGGATGCCATTTTTTTCTGCTGACAGATGGCTACCAAGCACTTTGCACTTTCAATATGAATAGGTGCCGTTTCATCTGAAGTTAACAATTAAAAATGCATTTCACCTTCAGCTTAATTTCCTCCGTTTGACGTCTAACGTTGATGGGTGCACTCGTCTTTGCTTTAGGCATGTACTGTTAACCCAATGGCTGCTAACATATGCCACTCAGAGTCAATTGCATCAAACACAGTTTTTTCACAGAGCAAGGGGTGAACATGTAAAACATCTATTTTGGCATTTTGCGAATACAAATAAATGCAGATATTTGAGATCAATTAGGAACTTCAGTTTCATTTGTTCAAACGTAAATACAAATTGCCGTTCGTTGTATTGGTTTTCCTCACGTTGAATGTGAGGCAGATTGGGGCAGGCAACTCCAGGTGAAAGGAGTCTAATAATAACTGGTGTGCTGTGCATACATGGGACCATTGACTGCCTGTCTGAGAGATTCTTAGAACCCAATTATCTGTCTGTTTGCACCCAGAGGAAGGCCTTAGGGTTGCCTGACCTATTTTAAAAATGTATATCACGGCGCTGGAATAGTAGAAACAGGCATAACCCATGGTTGTGACGCTGTGTGTAAACTGGTGCTATGTTTGAATTGTCCCAGAATTTGTGAATCTTAATTGTCTCTCATGACATCCATGTAGAAAGTGCTGCATTATTTTGTATCGCCATTCTCTGCTACTTTGAACCAGCCTGCCACATTTTTCTGCTTTTTAAGCATGTCTTTTTAGATATGGTTCTGTCCTGCTGCCTCCCTTTCGCGCAACACAGTGCAGCAAATTTGGTTGATGAGTTGCATCATTTCTAATTATATTTGGCCCTAAGTGTTTTGGGAAGTATGAAAGGATGAGTGTTATTATGTATTATACAGAATAAAATCCCCCATCAGTACAATAAAAATATTTTGTAAGTCACCTCAAAGTTGTATGACCATATAAAGGCACTCTGCTTTCGTCCTTGTTCCCTATATGGTCACAGATGTGCTCAGTAACTTGCAAAGTGGACACAATGTATGGTAGAGGGTCACTTAATGTCATATATGAACCGTGGCAGTAAAAAGATGCTGTTCGGTATGCAAATAGGCCATCTTTTAGAGTTTAGTTACTCTGCCTAATGTTAATTGAAATACATGTTGGAAAGCCGTGAGAGCCAAGGGATTTCATGTCTGCTGTGCCACAGACCACTGGAGAAGATGTACAAACGTAACCATTGTGGTACCGGAAGTGGCAAGCAGAATACATAGAGTTCCCTCAGGTAATCAGTATGATATGTCAAGTATGGCAGGGTCCAGGGAGGGAGACAGAATGATGAGTGGAAACAGAGAGGACTGACAAGGTGATGGATAGCACTGTTGAGCAGAAGGGTCACGGTACAGTGGAGAATAATGAAGGAGGAGAAATGGGTCAGCTCC
>CAWUFW010031342.1:0-15690 GCA_963921515.1 Calotriton arnoldi | reverse complement strand
ATTCGGGCCGGAAAAAGCACCGACCGACTCGGATCCGGAAAAAATACCGACCGACACGTACCAGTGGCGCCCGACACGCCAAGTACGATGCAAGCCGCGATAAATCCGACCGACACGTCAGGAAACCAAGCCGACCGACCGAGCCGCTCGGAAAATAGCAATCCGGCCGGAAAAACACGCGAATCCAACCGACCGACACGCACCCGGAACAAATCCGACCGAATCGTACCCGCCAACTCCAACCTGCAAAGTACGATGCAAGGCGCGAAAAACACGACCGAGTCGGACGGAGGACAAGCCGTACGACCGACACGCATACAAAACCGAGCCGAAGCAACACAATACACCGCGACCGACGCGTACGCAGCATACAAAACTGCACAAACACAGCGTGAACGAAGCGGAAAACACCGTACGAGACCAATGCAGGGTCCGACTCGGTCACAAGAACGTTTCCAACATACACAAACAGCACAAAGGAAAAATCAACCAAAAAAGGCCAAACAAGCAATTACCAAGCCAATAAATACTGGGGGGGTGGGGACAGAGAACAAAGACACACCAACAACTCCACCTATATAAAGGACACAAATCACTACCATGAGCCTTTGCAAATGCCATTCCACTGCCAGCACCCAAGAGAAAGCAACCACACACCCACAGCTCATCCCTCACACAAGCCACACACCAGCAGCACACCAACAAATACCTACCTCACATACACCCAGCACAACACACACCCACACACCCTCACCTGCACACCAACACACACATCACCCACTATCACCACCCATCACCATGCCCCCAAGAAGAATCCCAAGTTCCTAGATAGTGAATTGGAAGTCATGGTAGACGAGATCCTCAGGGTGGAGCCACAGCTGTTTGGCACTCTGGTCCAACAGACCCCCATGTCGCAGAAAACCAAGATGTGGGAGAGGATCATCAACAGGGTGAACGCCCAATCACCATGTCGGCGCACAAAGACCGACATCCAGAACAGGTGGTATGACGTGCGCAGGAGGGTCCGGGAGCTGCTCAAGAAAGACTACCACCTGAGCCAATACACCGGCAGTGGCCCTCCTGCCAAGCCAGTATACCTCAGGCCCTGGGAGGAGAAGGTGCGGGCCATCCTTCCGCCAGTGAGCGTATATGGACTAGAGGACATCCCAGAGCCTGGTGAGTACACAACAAATGTACACAATAAACTGCCACAAAACACACACATCACTGTCAAGGGAGAGTCAAACCATGCACTCATAGCAATTACACAGCAACTAGAACAGAATCATCCCAAAATGTGTATGTCAGTCAGATAAACACAACACATGCCATCAAAAAAGTCACATCCAACTGTGCCAACACATGTACAAACACAACCACAACTACAGCTAGGCAGTGGCACAAATAGAACTAACACACACATCCACACATGTAGCCACCACAACAACACCAACACACAGTGAAGACCACTCAAAGGAAGGAATTCTGTGTATGCTGGCCAAGTCAGTGTAGCCAATAGCATCATGGGAGTCGCAGTCACACATATTGCTCCCCCACAACTGTCCCATCAACACCACCCTGAACCATGCTCACATCACAGGGAGTGGAGAAGGACTCACAAGATGGCTGACACTGGCTACTGCTGTGGGGAGCACAAGGCCCTGCTGCCAACTGTGCACCAACAAACAGCAGGACACCACTGACTGACATCCTGAGAGACAACTTACACTCCCTGCAATGCAAGCACGTTCCATGGTGGGATATCTGGCTGGCTGGCTGGGTGGGAAGGGGACTTGCAGCACTGACCATAGTCACCAGCACCTCCCCTCACACCCCCCAACACAAACTCCACAGTACCCACCTGGTAGAATGCAATGCCCTCCATCCTAACACAAGATCCCACAAAGCACCACCACCCTGGGTTATGTTGTGTGAAGCACAGGGACACTCTTGGGACTCTTAGCCAAACAACTGCCAGGACAACACTCCCAGCCATCCTGTCAGCACAGCCAGCCCACCCCACAGGGAAGCAGAGTCAAAAGGAAGGAAGCATGGGCATGCTGGGAAGGGGGTGGAGGCAATAGCATGATGGGAGTCGTAGTCACAGACATTGCTCAGCCTCACAACTGGCCCATCAACACCACCCTGAACCATGCTCACATCACAGGGAGTGGAGAAGGACTCACAAGATGGCTGACACTGGCTACTGCTGTGGGGAGCACAAGGCCCTGCTGCCAACTGTGCACCAACAAACAGCAGGACACCACTGACTGACATCCTGAGAGACAACTTACACTCCCTGCAATGCAAGCACGTTCCATGGTGGGATATCCGGCTGGCTGGGTGGGAAGGGGGACTTGCAGCACTGACCATAGTCACCAGCACCTCCCCTCACACCCCCAACACAAACTCCACAGTACCCACCTGGTAGAATGCAATGCCCTCCATCCTAACACAAGATCCCACAAAGCACCACCACCCTGGGTTATGTTGTGTGAAGCACAGGGACACTCTTGGGACTCTTAGCCAAACAACTGCCAGGACAACACTCCCAGCCATCCTGTCAGCACAGCCAGCCCACCCCACAGGGAAGCAGAGTCAAAAGGAAGGAAGCATGGGCATGCTGGGAAGGGGGTGGAGGCAATAGCATGATGGGAGTGGTAGTCACAGACATTGCTCAGCCTCACAACTGTCCCATCAACACCACCCTGAACCATGCTCACATCACAGGGAGTGGAGAAGGACTCACAAGATGGCTGACACTGGCTACTGCTGTGGGGAGCACAAGGCCCTGCTGCCAACTGTGCACCAACAAACAGCAGGACACCTCTGACTGACATCCTGAGAGACAACTTACACTCCCTGCAATGCAAGCACGTTCCATGGTGGGATAACTGACTGGGTGGGTGGGTGGGTGGGAAGGAGGTCTGGCTGTCAACCAAACACAATCAATGCAGACCATGTTCACACCCCAGAGAATACATAGAAATGCCCAAATAATGCAGGACAATGTGCCACACCAATATCAACCCCTGACTGTGACGACTTAGGACAATACAATGTACAGGCCCGCACCCGAGGCACAGTCACAACTGTCAGGTGTGTCAACCACTGATGCCTGCAGAAACATGACATACATTGTTTGTGTCTCCCAAAAACAGGTGATGATAGGGACACAGCAGCAGACGCTGAGGAGTCCCAGTCCCAGGCTCAAGAGGATGCCGAGCTCACTGGCGTCGTACAGCCTCTGTCCTCCTCGGACGATGAAGAACAACCTGGCACATCCGGTGCAAGTCAACATGCTGCACCAGCAGGACCACCAGCTGCAGCACCAGCAGGTCCACCAGCTGCACCCCCTGCACCCACCCCTCCAACGACTGTCACCACGAATACCATCCCTGCCGACATGGACAGAATAAGGAACAACACCAGCGCAGTGACCCTGGACCAACCTGGGGCCATGGACACCACCACCACCACCAACCCCCGAGGTGGACCAGGGTTATCTGTGCGTGCAACTGCACACACTGCACATGTCAGCAGGGGTGGTGGGAGGGGTGGGAGACAGAGGTCGCTGCTTGCAGACGTTGCTGGTGTGCATGAAGACCCACAACTGGTACGCATAGCTGATGCGTACCAGTCCAGCACCGGAGAGCTCAGCCAGGTAGTGGGGCTCCTCAGAGACATCAAACAGCAGCAGGCTGCCCATCATGCCCGCTTGGACTCCCACATGTCCCATGTGGAGTCACACATGTCACGTGTGGACTCCCACATGTCACGTGTGGACTCCCACATGACCCGCGTGGAGTCCAAGTGGGATGTACTACATGAGATGACGGCGGTGCACAGGGACATTTTACAATGCCTCCGCCAGATGAACAGCAACCAGTCCACACCTCCCTGTGTGCCAACAACATCTGGTACCGAACAAACTGCAACTGCCACAGGGAGGGAGGAGGACTCTGGCGGAGAGTCCCCTGCACCGCAGCAGCCTGCACTTGAGGGCCCCCCAAGAAGAGGGGTCGTCCGAGGAGGGGAAAGTGAGAGGCTGATGGCCAAGCGCAACTCCCAGGAAGCCTGAACCTGTTCTGGATTTTCGCCTTTGTGCACAGACTGTTCACCCTGTTGATGGCAACACTACTCCCACACATTGCATGGGGAGTACAAGTTGGAACAATGTGTCAGACAACTGTGGCCCCGATACTGGGGATCCTGTCTACCTGGACTTTCTATTCATCTAGGAACTTGGGATTGCAAGATTCATGTACAGCACAATCCATCCTATGCACTATTATCACAGATGTATCACAATAAACACAATAATACACCATACTTGCCTCTGTCGTGATTCCAACGTGGGTGCTGTTATGGGGATGATGAACAACAAAATTACACTGTGTATGCGAACTGCAACAGCAAGGACAACACAGGCATGTGAGTACAGGCAACGTGACACATATGAGGGAGACACACCACCAGGGCTACACAACACATACACACCTAGGCCATCTGACTCATTGCCTACACTGATGTTGCCAGGGAAGACGGTGCAATGCACAGACACCACACCCATTCCCAGTTGTAGTCAAGTAGCCCACAGGTGCAGTAAGCAAATGGCAGTCAAATGTGTGACCACAGACAACGCACATCACTAAGTGAAGCACAGGTTTATTACACAGTAGCAACATGCCGTAACCACTACAGATGCAAGGTAACCCCACCTGGTAGCGGGCACACAGTCAACAACTGTAGACAGAAGGAAGTCCATGGGTGTGGCGCACATCACCTGTAGGGACACAACAGCTACCAGCCTGGATGTGCAATCACGTTGTCGGTGGACACAGTTGACCAAACGAATCTGAAAGTACCCTGTGAAGGACAGAAATGACACACAGTCAAAAGCAATGGAGTACAGGACAGAACAGCAAAACTCATGCACAATACATGTTACAAGATACCCACCCAGAACCAAGTTAGCATGTGAACACTGTTGGGGAGTACAGCCCACCTGTAAGCACACATCGCAACACACATCCAGTCAAGTAGCCCATGGACACACTCCAACAGCACCAGAGCACCACCCACACATCATGCCAACTCACATCATTGACATGACACCTCAGGATACTCACATTCAGCTAAAGAAGTTGGTGATGAGCTGTGTGCGGACATCACCATCACCATCATCATCATCATCGTCACTGGCATCGTGTTCCAGGCCAGGATCCTCCACAGGTGGCGGATGTTGGTCATCGTCATCCTGGATGAGAGGCAACTCCTTCCGCACTGCCAGGTTGTGGAGCATGCAGCAGACGATGATAATCTTGCACACTTTCGCAGGGGCATATGGGAGGGACCCTCCGGTCTTGTCCAGGCAGCGGAAGCGGCTCTTCAGGAGACCAAAGGTCCGCTCAATCACTCTCCTGGTCCGACCATGTGCCTCATTGTAGCGCATCTGGGCAGGTGTCACAGGGTTCCTGAGGGGTGTCAGCAACCACGGCATGTTGGGGTATCCCGAGTCACCTACGGACAGACAAGTGCACATCAGCTGACTTGGAAAAGTGGGCGGAATACTACAGATCAGATCACACACAATGGCACAAAGTCAGTACACACCGACAAGCCAGGCACGCTGGTTCTGCATCTGTGCCATCAACCTGGGGATGCGACTACTCCTCATCACAAAGGCATCGTGTGCTGAACCAGGGAAACGGGCACACACGTGTGTGATGGTCATGTCTGCAAGACACACCACCAGTGCATTGACCGAGTGGTAGTGCTTGCGGTTCCTGTAGGCCTGCTCCTGGGCCTGTGGTGGTACCAAAGCCACATGTGTCCCATCAATGGAGCCAATGACATGCGGCATCCTCCCCAGGGCATAAAAGTCACTCTTCACGTCAGTGAGTCGTCGCAGTCTAGGGAAATAGATGTACCGGTTCAGGAAGAGCAACATTGCCGCCAAGAAATCGCGGAGCACACGGCTGAACATGGTCTGTGACATCCCACCAGCAGACGCCACAGTATGTTGGAAGGTACCGGTGGCAAAGAAGTGTAGGGCTGCCATCACCTTCACCTTGGGGGTCAGCGCTGTAGGATACGGCCGGCCAGGCTGCAAATGTGGGGACAACTGCACTGCCAAATCCTCAATCAGCTGCCTGGTGAAGCGGTACCGTCGGATGCTGTCCCGTTCCACCATCGTTGCCAGGTCTGGGAATGGCCGATGGACAGCAGGAGCCCTGCAGTGCAGAGGAGAAGTAAGCAAGATCGTCAGTCACCCCACATATGCGGCATTGAACACACTCAAGATCCCAACATACATCATCATGAGGCACAACTACATGAAGTGTGCAGTACCGGAACGACATGTATGGTACATACATGGCCAACATCTGTCAACACGGTCCTACAGGTGGCATCAATTTGTCCCAGGTTGGCCCATTGGATATCATGATGCTGTGTCACAGTCACCCCCAGTGACATGTGAGGACAGATGTGCCCCAGGCACCACAGCTCAACGACAGGCACATTCCCAGGGACCCTGTAATGCCACATGGACACTGGCATCACCTGGAGTATCATGTGTACACCACAACAAAACAAACATGACCCCCACAGGTAGTGGCCACACTTGCCATGGCAGGAGAGCCATGGACGTCTGTGACACACACGCACAACATCAGAGTCCATGCACACACAACGTGGATGTGGAGACTGTCTCCCATTGTGCACATGAAATCAGAGACATTGTAAACACTACATGCACAAAGACTGTGGAGGGCCATCACTATTGTGCCACTGGGACACCCTGGCTCAAACATACCGTCCCACATGGGACTCACGGGGTATGTGACATGACATACACAAACACCACTGTGAAATGTGACCATGGCACATGCACAGATATGAACAGTTGCACATCACAGTGGTCACGTACACGTAACACCCAGGATCCTGTCCCCATTAACACGTGCACAGCCTGGGGGTGGCTGCCCACAGGTGACACCCACAGGACAAAATGTACACCAACATACACACAATAGGAAATGCAGCCTTACATGCCTTATGATAAGGTTTGGACAGGCTGTCGTGATGTAGGTGTGCCCCTCACTCCCTGGGAGCTATCTGTGGCTGGCATATGTCCATCTGAGACAGGCATGCTGACATATGCCAGTCACATGTACAGTGATGCGTTGAACAGCAATGGACCGATCGGTGCCTCCGGCCGGCCCATTGCTTTCAATGTGTGCGGGTACGCGTTGTACCCCTGTGCGCGTTGTACTGCAATGGACCGATCGGTGCCTCCGGCCGGCCCATTGCATTCAATGTGTGCGGGTACGCGTTGTACCCCTGTGCGCGTTGTACTGCAATGGACCGATCGGTGCCTCCGGCCGGCCCATTGCATTCAATGTGTGCGGGTGCGCGTTGTACCCCTGTGCGCGTTGAACAGCAATGGACCGATCGGTGCCTCCGGCCGGCCCATTGCATTCAATGTGTGCGGGTGCGCGTTGTACCCCTGTGCGCGTTGTACTGCAATGGACCGATCGGTGCCTCCGGCCGGCCCATTGCATTCAATGTGTGCGAGTGCAGCGTTGTACCCCTGTGCGCGTTGTACTGCAATGGACCGATCGGTGCCTCCGGCCGGCCCATTGCATTCAATGTGTGCGGGTGCGCGTTGTACCCCTGTGCGCGTTGTACTGCAATGGACCGATCGGTGCCTCCGGCCGGCCCATTGCATTCAATGTGTGCGGGTACGCGTTGTACCCCTGTGCGCGTTGTACCTCAATGGACCGATCGGTGCGCACCCATTGACAATGGGCTTGCCTGGCAACGGACGCGTTTTCGAATATTCGAGCGAGTCGGTTGCTGGAAAATCAGTTGGTCACCCACAACAATGTTGCAAAATCATGTATGTCATGAAGTTGAAATTTTGAAGGATGCTGTGGGCGTGTTTTGGTGCTGCTATTCCATGGATTGGCCAGATTCAGAAGATGCAAACGACTTGGACCTATCACTTTGGACACAAGGGACAGTATCTGCCTCTCCAGCACATATATATTGCTGCATGTTCCCCTGAGAGCCCACTTGCCTGCACTACATGCTCCAGGACGACATCTGCCACTGCACTGCTGCTGTCTCTGCCCCTCTGGACCCTGCAATGGCACGTACTGTGGAGAGAGCCCCAGCCTTCAGCCTTGAAGAGAACCAGGCCCTGCTGGACAGCCTACTTCCACAGTACAGCAAGCTGTATGGGACACCAGGGGAGCAGGTGAGTGTTCTGTGCACTGCCTTTCTGAATGTGCATTTTGTCTGACTAGCAAGGCTGAGAGTCAGCACACCACTGGCTAGCAGGCTCACTGAGTAGTTGTCACCCCCATAGTGTGTAGTGACTTGCACTGGACAGGTATGGTGCAGTGACAGTGCTTCTGAACAGGGTTTTACTCCCCATGCTATGATACCATGTAGTGACTTCTGGAAAACTGTCCATGGGCAGCCGTGCACTGCCTGGGTACACCATGTGCCCCTGTGATTGCGACATGTATATGCAACTGTGTCATGCACGGATATGTTGCATGTGTAGTAATGGCCTTATCACTTTGTCATCCTGACAGGCTTCTGCCCATCGGAAGCATGAGATCTGGAAGGACATCGTCCGGGCTGTCCGGTCCGTGGGGGTCTACAAGCGCCGGATCCGCAACTGCCAAAAGAGGTGGCAGGACCTTCGGGGCTGGACCCGGAGGATTGCACGGGTCCAGCTGAAGCTGTCGCCTCCTCGCAGGAGGGCGGAACACGGACCCTGACCCCCACATGCTCAGGATCCTGGCGGTGGTCTTTCCAGACCTGGATGGGCAGCTGAAGGCCAGAGAGCAGCAAGGAGGGGGTGAGTCAAAGACTGCACTGTGTACTCTGTCTAACATGTTATGTGCCCTCCTCGGGCCAGGTTGAACTGCCACAGTACAGCAGTCATGTTGTCCAGGAGCCATGTCCCTCTATTGTGCACTGCCCACTCCTCATCTGATACCCAGGTGTGGCCCTTACATGCAGGGAATTCTGTCACTTAGGACTGTGTCCTTGCAGTTTGCTTGACTCAAGGTGGGAGACAGCATCTGTTTCCCTGACTCTGTGGTGGGCATCATGGGTGGGTCCATTGCTTACACAATGCCTGTATTCTGACATGTATTCAGCGTGTTACTTTGATCTGTGGTCCAATTGCTGAGCTGATCCACCACATGTGGCTGGGGTACCTGGCACACACCCATGCTGCGGGTGGGAACAATGTTTGGGCCCCAGGAGTATGTATATGACGTGTGTCACACATACTTAGCCAGCTGCCTACAGTCCAGGGCTCATCCCTCATTCATGTGGGGCTGGACAGTCATGCCTACTCCAGGCCATACAATACACTCTGTACTCCCACTCCCGTGTATCAGAGGACACATTGTGCACAGTGATTTGACCCCTCAGGTGTCTGCCTCTGTGTCAGTGTGCTGTGGATTAGTCGCCAGGACTGCTGTGGAGTTTCTTGGTAGGGGCTCAGCATGCCACTGGAGATGTGACCATAGGAGACGATACTTGTGTGACACATAGGTGTCTGATCAGCTGCCCATGCAGACTGGGGCATGTAAATGTGAAGTTCAGGCAGCTGTTCCCCATGCACAGCAGAGTGTGAGGGGCTCAGGTTCAGAGGGTAGTGTCACAGGTCTCCCATATGTCCAATAGGTATGACCTGGACAGATGAGGGTTAAGAGGATGTGTTGTGGGGGGATGTACATGTGCACTTGTGCAGCTCCAGGACTTGCATTCCCCATGACCTACTATTGTGACACAGTGCAGAGTGTTGTTGTCTGGCTGCAAAGTCATACATCACTGAGACAGTGATGTATGACTTTGCAGTCATGCCTCCGCCATGGCATGTGTCTACTGATTGGTGATCCTGCAGGGGAGTGACATGTGCTACATGCACACCATAGTGGCGCTGGCTATCAGGACATGGGTGCATCATGGTGTCTGTCGCTGGTATGCATCACATGCATTTCCTATTTGACTCTGGGCATCCCTTACATCCGTAAACCTGTACTGACTCAGTGGCAAGAGCTGTGATGTGTCCACACCGTGTCCTCTGCACTGTCCAACTACTGTGTACTTGGTGCATGTGTCAACACTGGGGTGTTGCAATCCAACAGACACCAGACAGATGGGTGCAAGGCCATGTGGGATGTGAGTGCCATGCTTGGCATCAGACTGACAATTGACTTCTCCTGTTCAATTAGGGCACTTTTAGCAATGTACAACTAATGATGCCAGGGCTTGCTCTGTAATGTGCTGTGCTCACAGTGGTGTGTGCGTTTGGTGCAGGTGACTGATGTCTGTCTGTTTCCCCATTGTTTGCAGATACATCCACGGCCACGGAAGGGGACAGCTCCACGGACCAGGAGGAGCCGGAGAGCCAGACTGGGTCAGCAGCCGAGGAGTGGTCGGAGGGACCCAGTGGCACGGAGGGCGAGGGAGCCACACCGAGGAGTCCTCAGCAGCATCCACCTCAGCTGAGGACCAGAGCAACTCGGAGGATGACTCCCTTGTGGAGGCGGGTGTCAGCAGCCACCACACCCCAGCTAGTGTTGCTGTCCCCGCCACCACCAGCACCACCACCGCCCTCCCATCGGCTCCCATTCCCCAGGTCCGTGGAGGCTCCCATGTCCGGGAGCGTGTCTCCTTTGGGCCAGGCACCGCACCCCCTGCCCCTGTGTCCCCTGCTGCCCTGAGTGAGGAGTCTGTGTACCTCCTTCGCCAGCTCCATGTAGGGCAGACAGCCATGCTGAGTGTCCTCCATGCGCACACCGCGCTGTTGACTCAGCTGGTGTCGTTCATGGAGGGCATCTCATCGGGCATGTCTGACCTACAGAGGGGCAATAGGTCCATGGACTCCTCCCTGACGGCAGCAGTGTCCCTCCTCAAACGGTCCCTCACCCCTCCTGCCTCTGCTCCATCCACACTCCCCAGCACCTTACCCATCCCAGGCACACACACACTGGCACAGGCACACACCAGCACACACACATCCAGCACACTGACACACACGCCAATGACAAAACGCACACGCACGCACATTCAGGGGACTGAAGCCAGACTCACAGGGGATGGGGCCCTGGAACACACACACGCATCCACATGCACTGCGCAGTCCTCAGTTCCCTCTCCCTCCAAAGCACCCTCCCTTGCCTCACCTGCAACCCCAAAGTCACAGCAGCTCTTCCTCTGTGACCTCGGCCTCTTCCCCACCGATGAAGCTGCTCCAGCATCCCGGGGGAAGAGGAAGCCCACCCACACGGAGCAGAGTGCCCCTCGCCCCCGGACACCCTCCCCCAGGCGCAGACGGACTGAGGCCCCCACCCGCAAGTCCCCCGGAGTGCTAAGAGCAAGACCCCGCCACCACCCTGCAGCTCAGGCACAAGGTCTCCGTCCTCCATCCCTCAGGCCCCCACTGCACAGGTGCCCCCACCACACCCTGCCCCAGGTTCCCCCACCCACAGATATACCATCCCCAAGATGCTCCGGCCTTCTCCCCCTGCCACTTGCTCTCCCAGCACCACACCCCCCGCTGCGCTTGTCTGTGCCACTGATGTGGTGAGGGTGTCCCCCCCTCTGTCCAACCCACCTTGCCTGTTCCCCATTCTCCTCCCCTGGAGGTAGGCACTGCAGTGGAGTCCACTACCGCCCTGTCTGACTTGGGCACTGCAGTGGCGGACCTGTCCACCCCATCTGCAGGGTCCACTGCAGTTGTGCCGGCACCCACGACATCTGTGTCATGCCCCCAGTTGTGCCGGCACACACCATGTCAGACACCTCCACTGCAGTTGTCAGTGGCTCTCCTGCACCCACCACCCCTTCCCTGACTCCCCCTGGTGAGCCCTGATCCTGTCCCTGCGGTGCCTGGCCTGCCCCCGGTTGCCCCTCCTAGTGGATTGTCCCTGGTATTGTGCAGGCATGCGTAGGGTGACATCTGCCAGTGTCACCCTGTTTGAACTTTGACAATGGACTGGCCATTGGCCTTTGCTCTTTTTCAGGACTTCGTTTGGCCTCAACACATATGCTGAATAAAGCAACTTTCTTTTCTCTAGTGCTCATGCTTCAGATGTACATGTTGTTGGTGCAGCTAACCATGCCCTTGCTGCAGTGATGGTGATATCTGGTCTCATGATTATGAAGTGTTACTGTGCAGGAACCCATGTGGTCCAGGGGAATGTGTCCTATCATGTGGTGTATCCATGTCATCAATAGCAGCATCTGAGGGTGTCATGTGTTCAGTATTTGGCAATGGGTTTCCTACTTACATTGGCAATTTCATATCTGTGGCTTCCACCCCTGCACATCTGTTGTGCCTGCCATCGTTGCATTTGTCTACTTCCCTGACCGTGTTGCCATCTCCAGTGGACATGCAGGTTTGGGCATCAATGGGGAGGGACTCATCCGTGTAGTCAGTGCAACATTGCTATACAAGTGTGTTGGATCTGTGCTGATGATTCCGTTGGCACATCCATGACCAGGCTGATGTGATGGGAGCCCTCATTTGGTGCTAATTGTTGATTGTGTGACCAAGTGCTCAGCTGACATGATGGGGCCCTACTGAGGCAACATATGGCACAGCTTTCCTCACACAGGAGTGGAGTCCCCTCATGGCAGTGTGTACACGTGTGACATTGCCTGCGCCCAAGGTGTGTGTTGTATGTGCATGTCTGTGTGTTCACTTCCATTCATCTGCGCATGCTGTGATCCCTAGTGTTGTACCTGTTTGTGATGCTTGCTGACTTGAGCTATGTTCCCCAAAGTCTTCTCCCTGTGTTCTCTGTGATGTGGGTGCATGGCACATTACTGGTCATCAGGGTGTCACCCATAGGTGTGTTTGCTGTCAGGGCAGAGTTTGTGTGCTGACGCAGATGGGTCACAGTCAGGTTTCCCTTTGGCACTTGTTGTTTGCCCCTGTCATGTGATTTCCAGTTTGTGTTATCTTTCAGTGATTGTGACACGTTGTGTGTGTGACTGCTGGCACTCCTTAGGGTCCGGGCTGCAATGTTGGTTGTTGTCTATGTGTGTTCTTTGTGGGTGACCTTGGCTTCTTCATTGGTGTGTGACTGTGGCTGGGATCCCATTGGTCGGTGTGGTATTGCCGTCATGTCCATGTACAGAGTAGTGTGCAGTGTGTCAGACATTCAGGAGTCTTGTTGAGTGTCCATGTGTGATGTGTTTCTACACCTTGGTTCCCACCCACCACCCTGGAATAGTCATGGGTGCATGTGCAATGTCACCAGTGCATGTGTACTTCACTGCTGCACATTGTTGGAGGTCGAGGGTGTGGTGTTGAGTGTGTGCAGATGAGAGTTGTTGCCCGGCTAGTCCCCTGCCTCCATGTTGGCCTTGGCTTACTGGCCATGCTGATTGATTTGTGCTTGTGTAGGTGTGATGGTAGTTAGTTGCTCAGGACACCTGACTGTGGTTCACAGTGTGAACGACATTTAGCTTTGTCATCACAGTGGTATTTTTCTTCAGCCCAGGGTCACCACATTGTGGGGGCCCTGGGGGTGGTGCTGTGGTGTGTCTGTGACTTGCTGTGTCAGTTGTTGTTCCTACGTGCCTGTGTGACATGTGTGTTTTGTGCTCCCTCTCACCTGTCAATGCCTGCTTGCCCACATAGGGGATTTGGATCCATGAGTTAGCTTAGTGTGGCAGTGTATGCACATCTGTATGATTGGTATTCAGCTCTCCTCATGTGTTGTGTTGTTGCCTGGGGACACTGGCACCCCCACCCCTCACCTGCTGTGTATGATGACAGTGTTGGTCTGCCTGTTTGTGTTTGTGCATCTGCACCACTGCATTGGCATATCTTGGGTGTGCCATTGGCTGTATGTTGTTTGGTGTGTTTCCCCTGCTGTCCCTGGGACTCCTAGGTCATCGGTCAGCACAGTGATCATGGTTTGTGTGTCCCATTGCTGCCATGGTATGGTATCTGTTCACCTCACATCTGCTGTCTCCACAGGGTATCTGCATTTGTGTGCCCATTGGTGCAAATATGTGGTTCTGCATTCTGATGGTCACTTCTGTCATTGTGTCATTGATGACTGTTGACGGTCTCAGCCCCCATGGGTGTTGTTTGTCTGCACATGGCCAAAGGAATGTTTCATTTGCACTGCAGTATTTGGCTCCCCCAATTTATGTTGCAATGGGACACATACACTACTTTGCCACAGATGAGTTTTTGGTTCTGTGACCAGGAATGATCCATGCAGTTTGGCAGTTGCAGCTCTTTCTTTGTTAACAATTACCTTTTGGTCACTGTGATGATGAGGGTGTAGACCCCATTGCCACAATGGTCAAAATGTGCTTCAGCTATGGACCCCACACTTACCTTTTGGTCACTGTGATGATGGGGGTTTAGACCCCATTGCCACAATGGTCAAAATGTGCTTCAGCTATGGACCCCACACTTGCCTTTTGGTCACTGTGATGATGGGGGTTTAGACCCCATTGCCACAATGGTCAAAATGTGCTTCAGCTATGGACCCCACACTTGCCTTTTGGTCACTGTGATGATGGGGGTTTAGACCCCATTGCCACAATGGTCAAAATGTGCTTCAGCTATGGACCCCACACTTGCCTTTTGGTCACTGTGATGATGGGGGTTTAGGCCCCATTGCCACAATGGTCATGGGCTGCTTGCATTGTGGGTGCCACACACATATATGTGTGGCACATGTGCTAGGGGGTCACATTGTATGTTCAATGTCATGTTCGGTGTTGTAGGCATTTGACACAGCCTGCTCACACGCTTGTCATGGTGGTGGGGGATGTCTTAATCTTGCATTCCCTAGGTTGTGGTGTGCTTGTTGTGTCATGCATTGTCCATCCTATGAGTGGGGGTGGTAGTAGTGGTAGGCATCCAGCCCCCTGGCTAAGGGTGGTAGTAGTGGTAGGCATCCTGCCCCCTGGCTAAGGGTGGTAGTAGTGGTAGGCATCCTGCCCCCTGGCTAAGGGTGGTAGTAGTGGTGGGCATCCTGCCCCCTGGGTGAGGGTGGTAGTAGTGGTAGGCATCCTGCCCCCTGGCTAAGGGTGGTAGTAGTGGTGGGCATCCAGCCCCCTGGCTAAGGGTGGTAGTAGTGGTGGGCATCCTGCCCCCTGGCTAAGGGTGGTAGTAGTGGTGGGCATCCTGCCCCCTGGGTGAGGGTGGTAGTAGTGGTGGGCATCCTGCCCCCTGGCTAAGGGTGGTAGTAGTGGTAGGCATCCAGCCCCCTGGCTAAGGGTGGTAGTAGTGGTGGGCATCCTGCCCCCTGGCTAAGGGTGGTAGTAGTGGTGGGCATCCTGCCCCCTGGGTGAGGGTGGTAGTAGTGGTGGGCATCCTGCCCCCTGGGTGAGGGTGGTAGTAGTGGTGGGCATCCTGCCCCCTGGCTAAGGGTGGTAGTAGTGGTGGGCATCCTGCCCCCTGGGTGAGGGTGGTAGTAGTGGTGGGCATCCTGCCCCCCTGGGTGAGGGTGGTAGTAGTGGTGGGCATCCTGCCCCCTGGCTAAGGGTGGTAGTAGTGGTGGGCATCCTGCCCCCTGGCTAAGGGTGGTAGTAGTGGTGGGCATCCTGCCCCCTGGCTAAGGGTGGTAGTAGTGGTGGGCATCCTGCCCCCTGGCTGAGGGTGGTAGTAGTGGTGGGCAT
>CAWUFW010031341.1:0-15690 GCA_963921515.1 Calotriton arnoldi | reverse complement strand
TCAATTAATTAATTAATATTAATTAACAACTAATTATTAATTAATTAAAAATAAATTGCTTTCCACCTTTTACCCCTATAAACCCAAAACCCGCACCTTCATTTTTTTACACAATGACCATAATTAAGTATCAATTAATTAATAATAATTAACAACTAATTAATAATTAATTAAAAATAAATTACTTCCCACCTTTACCCCTCTACATCCCACAACCCACACATAAAATTTACCCAAAAACAATTAAAAGCACAATTAACACTATAAAATATCAATTAACTATTATTAATAAATGAAAAACAATCATTAATTTATTATAATTAAATTACTTCCCACCCTATTCCCCTATAAATCCACAACCCACTACGGAAATAAAAAACACAAAATGTAATTAAAATAAAATTAATAACTTCTAAAAATGAAACACATATATTAAAAAACATAAACAATACGTATACAAAAAAATGTATCTCATACATTTAAAATATATACTAAAATACATAACGCTAATTAAAAAATCGATATTTTAAACAACGATATTTTTGCAAACAATATTAATGACTTCTATATTTTAAAAATCAATATTACTTACCTTAAAATCGATATTCTTGTCCACGATATTCTTGCTGTCGATATTTCTGTGTCATGATATTTACAACTCGATAACTGGGTCAGTCGATATTACTGACTCGATATTTTGACTGAATACCATGGTATTCAGACAAAATATCCCCACTTATTCCCATCTTGTAAGTTCAAAGTACTTTTTTGGTAAAAGATGGAACCATGTGTTGAAAAAACTGGCTAGCTGTGTTGGATTTAACTATACCCAAATCGGTGAAGGTCACTGATTAGTTGTGCCGGCAGTCTCTTGTGTTGTGTAGGTGTGCCCATCATCGAATGGATCTGAATTTCCAATCAGTAGTCAAAGGGGAAGAGATTTTACCCACACTGTAAAGGCAGGAAGTTAACAAGTCTTACCCAACAAGGAGGCAGAAATTCCCTTCTACCAAGTGCTAAACATAGCAGGCTCGGCAGTCTATACCAGCATGAATAGCTTGTCCAGAGGATAAAAACAAACCTTGCTGCTGTCAGCAGATTGTTCTGGTTTACGGGTGTTTCCACAATGACAAATATGGCTTTATCAATGGTGCAGTGTTGCTTTCAACCAATCACCATCTTAGCATGGCTTCCTCTGTTGCCTATGCATCATGTCACTGGAGTGCATGCCTGAGATCCACTTCTACTGTGGCTTGGTGTTGTGTCACCGAAATGCACTTCTGCATTTGACACGCAGCCCTGAACTCCAGTCTTACGCTACTGACATTCACAATAAACTGGACTTCTCCGCCAAAGCACAGGCCACCCATATGGTTGCTCGCTATGATGAAGGTTCACCTGGAATAGAGGGCATGAGGTCTCACTTATTCAGATGTTACAGAGGTGTTTTACCAAAACATCGGTGAAAAAATGTTGTGCTGCATTAATGTCATTCCATTTATATCACAACAACACAAATATCGTCATTTTAAATATAACTGGTAACAATATCTTTTTAGAATTTTTTTATATTGGTGAATATAATTAATTGGATGTAATATCGTTATTTTCTATAGTATGTGTATTTTTTTGGTCATGTTTATTTTAGTTTTTATGTTATTTAAAATGTTTTAGGAGCAGAAATTTGGTTTATAGGGGAAAAGTGTAGGGAGTAATTTTTTTATTTGAATTTTGTTATATTTAAAAAATATTAGTACTTTATGTCAAATATTTAATTAAATTGTTAATGTTTTTGATTTAAAAAAATAAATAATACATTGGATTTAAATATTTTTAATATGTATTTAATATTTATTGTTAATTTTATGTATTAGAAACAAGTTAAAAAATGTCTTAATATAACTTTTTAAAGTATATTTTTATTCAAATTATTTGTTTTCCAAATGCGTTTACATTTTGATCTGAAATAATTCTTTTTTTTGCTTAAATAATTTTTTATAATGTTTATGAAAATGTAGACATTTTGTAACATTTTAGAATAATTTCGAAAGTATATAAATTAAACATTTACCAAAATTGTAATTTATATATAATTTACATATGGAATTTTAGTTTTTTTAATGTTTTTACAGTACTCAGGGCCTGATTAGGATGGCCGTCGGACTTCCGTCCAACCGCCATCCCTTCGGGAACGGGACTGACCGACTAGCCGTCAGCGTTCCCGCCATAGGGATTACGATGCACCGTGTATTCTTTGCATTGCGGCGGGTGCTGTGGGCTGCAGCACACGCAACAGTACAAAAAAATGCACCCTGTACATATCCCTGCATTATGTGGCAGGCACCATGCAGTGCCTGCCACATGGTGCAGGGACATGTAGGGGGGCACCATAGGTGCCCCCAAAAGCCAGACCTGAGGGGCAGGGGGGAAAGGAGGCCCGCTACAGGACCCCAATGTCCCTTTCCGCCAGCCTTTTCATGGCGGATAAACAGCCATGAAACGACGGGCGGGGAGGGACATCACAATCCCTATGGCGGTGCCTGGTAGGCACCGCCACCATTGTAGGGATTCAAGATCCCTCTGACGGTCCGACGGGATCTGTGGCGGTCAGTCTCTCCGACCGCCACCCATCCGCCCGCCATCCTAATGTTGCGGGCGGGAATCATCAGTACAATGGCGGTGGGACCTTCACCGACGGGCTGTCGGTGGCGGTCCCACCGTCCTCGTAATGAGGCCCTCAGTTCTCTACTAATATCAACTTCATTTCTTGATGTAGGTTCGTTGTGTCTCAGGGGTTTGATGCAAATAAAAGCTGTCCGTAGTAGGGCATTTGTTTTGGAATTGACATTCACTATTTTGGCTTTCTCTGAACAGTTGTATGCAGATTTAACACCATACTATATGAGAGTTTCCCATATATCTGCGGTTGATTGTTAATGTGAACTATGCTACGTGTAAAGCCATTGTAATTTACACAGCAATATGTGGGAAAACAAAGCTTGGATGATGTCATCAGTGATGTCTCTCTCAGTAGTAATCTTTATTATTGTTTAGACACATCAATAAAACAATAAATACACACATATACAATGTTAAAAAGAAATCCATGCCCTCCCCCAAATCCTATCCACAGTCTTTAACACATTTTACCCACAAAACTCCACTTTAGCACGCTATTTAAACATCACGGTGTATTGTCTCATATTATCAAGTTTGCTGCTTCTGACACTCCTCCTACAAGGTCTAAATGGAGATAGCCTACATTCTCCAATATCAGAGCTCTTAATTTTTCTAGCCAAAACTTGTTTAACATTTTTTTGCTAGGGCAGACGCAACATCTAAAAACTCCATGTTCATGAGTAGTGCAAGTGCCTCATTACGATGACAGATATATTTTTAAAAAAGCAGCTTTAAAATCTGACATCGAGTTCTATACAGGTGTAAACAATCTAGTAAAAGATGAACCTTAAAATGTATGGACCGCAATCCATGGGTACAATTATTATCTGAATCATAAAATGCATTAAATTTCTCATACTTCAAAAACAGGTTCAAAGCAACCCGAAATTTTAATAACAATATCTAGAACTGGGTATTGAGTAATGCAGATATGTTCAGGTACAGCCTTGGTTTATCCCAGAACTCCAACATTTAGCTAGCTGAAGGTTTCCTTGATTCATAACATAAATCCGCTACTCTGGATTCTCGCCTATAGGCCTCTTTCAACTCCCCCTTTGATAGGTGGGAGGCCATTGTGACTTTAAAACTCCCAACCTTCAGAATCGCAGCGGCTTTCAATAATAAATTCCTAACCTGCGCTGCCCATTTTAGTTCACTCCATTATTTCACTGGCACAGAGGGCTGAAACTTTTTGTACCTCCGAGGACCAAAGTTAATCCCAAAAGCGCATGGTAGCTTTATAGGCTAGAAATTCCAAGCCTGCAGGTCCCCTTCCAATCTCATCGCTGGGCACAGTGTGCTTTTAGGTAACCCCAACAATTGTTTCAGGTATATACGTTCACACTTACCCTAGCTTGCCATACTCAATGAGGGTTTCCAATATATCTGTGGTTGATTGTTAATGTGAACTATGCTACGTGTGAAGCCATAGCAATTTACACAGCAATATGCAGGAAAGTGAAGCTTGGATGATGTCATCAGTGACGTCTTCAGTGATGTCATCAATTATGTGATTTGAGATGTCATCAGTGATGTCATAAAAGATGACATAGAACATATTATGAGTGATGCCCTGTGTGAAGTACTAAGCAGTGCATGGCGGGGGCACAAGTTATAGTTAGCACTGCTAACTATAACTGGTAAATTTCTGTGTTTTTTTAGTTCAAAACCTTAATGTTGTCACTGAGAAATTCACCTAACTATAACGTTACTTTAACCTTTAGTTTTTCAGTGAATTTCTAGGTTTTAAAAAAACGTAAACAGAGATTTTTATCCACACCTAACAATAACGCTATATTTCAGTGAATTTATAGTTTTATTTTTTTAAGTAAATTAATTATTTTTGTGAATGTATGTGTGGTAGAATAACTTTATAATATATGTTGTGTTCTGACATTATTATAGTAAAAGAATGTTTCTTTTTACTGTAACAAAACAGGATATCGTTCACAGTTTGCAAACTCTTTGTAAAATGTGTGTGAGTATTAAACAGATAAATATTCAATAGAAATTGTTTATTTGCTCAGTTATTGTAAATCTGATATCAAGACATGTCACCAGCAATCTTTTTTTGAGGTGTCATTGCTCTCGCAATGTTGGATGTGCGTAGTAAGGTGTGTAGAGGGACTGATTTCTCTGCTGAGACCTCTCTCTGAAATGATGGGTGTGAGTGGTAGGGTGTGGAGAGGGATTGCCCTATCCTTTCTGACTACTGTCTCAGATGACAGGTGTGCGTAGTAGGGTCTATGGAGGAACTGGCCTCTCCTTTCAGACCTCTATCACAGATGACGGGTGTGCGTTGTAGGGTGCGGGGAAAGACTGCCCTCTCCTTTCAGACCTCTCTCTCAGATGACAGGTGTGCGTTGTAGGGTTTGTGGAGGGACTGGCCTCTCTGCTGGGACCTCTCTCTGCAATGAAAGGTGTGTGTAGTAGGGTGTGGGGAAGGACTGGCCTCTCCTTTCAGACCTCTCTCTCAGGTGGCAGGTGTGAATAGCAGGGTGTGGGGAGGGAATGCCCTCTCCAATTAGACCTCTCTCTCAGATGACGTGTGTGCGTAGTAGGGTGTGTGTAGGGACTGGACTGTCTTTTCAGACCTGTCTCTCAGATGACAGGAGTGCGTAGTAGGGTGTGTGGAGGGACTGGCCTCTCTGGCGAGACCTTTCTCTGTAATGATAGGTGTTCATAGTAGGGTCTGGGGAGGGACTGGGCTCTCCTTTCAGACCTCTATCTCAGATGATGGGTGTGCGTAGTAGGGTGTTTGGATGATCCTTAACTGAACTCACAACTCTTCTCTAACCAATGAGCATAAATAGTAGAGTCTGATAAACACCATCTCCAGTAAGAATCCTTAATACAGTAACAAGTGTGCATAGCAGAGTTTATTCAAACATTTGTTGTGGTTCATTTCCCCCTTTGAATATTGACTATTGCCAACCGCAAGCTGAATGAACCTCTGTTTCTTCCTCCCCCTACTTGATTTTATTGTATTTAACATCACCTACTTTTCACGATTCCGCCAGAGTCTCACGAGATCATAACAATAAAAAAAGTAACCTTCTAACCATCACAGTACTTATCTCTTATACCCTTCCTCTCAAAAACAAGCACCACAACATGTATTCCTACTAATAGAGTGTATTGAGAACTCATCTACTCCTTTTTACTATTCACGATCCAGCGAGAGTGCCGCAAGATAGTAATAATTAGTTAAAAACAATATACATTTATTATCCTCACAGTAGTTATCCCTTAGACACCTCCTCTATAAATCTAAGGGGACAGCATGCCTTTCTGCTGCTCCCTTATATAGCTTTTTTTACTTCATTTCCACAGCACCTCCAGTTTTTCACAGTAAATAGTGATGGCGGCCATTTCATTTCTAACATTCCAACAGCTAGCCAATCAGAGCACTCACTCTCGCAAGACCCGCGGGAGCCTCTCGTTCCCGCAAGAGCGTGAAGGCTCACGAGAAAAACAGGCCTCTTGGCCAATCACAGGGCTCCATTTTTGATTTCGGACTCTCGCAGGAGGCTCGCAGGCCTCTCACGAGCCCAACTGCCAAAATATACAAGTATTTTTTACCCTTAATATCTCAAAAACTACTGAACGGATTTACACCAAATCACAAAAAGCACAATCTGCAAACCATATCTAGCTTCCTGCTGAATTTGGTGTAATTCTGTGCAGCAGTTTTTGCTAAAACCTGTCTTAAAGAAGTCTGTGGAAAGAAAATGCATAGAGACTTTGGGGCCGATTCCGATCTCGGTCGGAGGCGCACCCAATACCATTCGGTCGGGAAAAAAGCCATGCGAAAGCCTGTTTCCCGACCGATCCGTACAGTACACCGAACGAGCAAGTACGATGCGCACAACAGCAAAAAATCCGGCCGAGCCGTACTCACCCAAACCAGGTCCTGTTCTCCGACCGAGGCGAATCCGGAAACGCCGGATTGAGTCGCACGGAAGGAAAAATGCAGCCCCGTCCGGCCGGACAAGTACGATGCGCTTTCCGTACGCTCCGAACCCGTCGCTACGCACGGCACGTCAAAGCATCCGGGAGAGGCGCACATAAGCTCCGATTCGCGCCACAACACGATCCACGGCTACGAGGCGAACACGCCAGCGACGAGGACGACGCGGAGCGACGAGAAAGACGAACGACACGAACCAACCATGAATCCCTTCGTCCCGATCATACCAATATTCTACATTTACTACCGGAACAGGCACGGACGCGTACGGCGCAGAAGGTAAGCCAGACACCAACCACAAAACACATACAACACGTACACGACACATCACACACACACACGGGGATGCTGAATATACTTACACCAGCAACAGCAGCACCATAGGGGCGGGATGCCCATCACCAATGCCACATATGCACACAGGGGCCTGAATGCGCACCACCACCCCTACCCAGGGGGCTGGATGCCTACCACTACTACCACCCTCACCCAGGGGGGCTGGATGCCTACCACTACTACCACCCTTAGCCAGGGGGCTGGATGCCTACCACTACTACCACCCTCACCCAGGGGGGCTGGATGCCTACCACCACTACCACCCTCACCCAGGGGGCTGGATGCCTACCACTACTACCACCCTTAGCCAGGGGGGCTGGATGCCTACCACTACTACCACCCTCACCCAGGGGGGCTGGATGCCTACCACCACTACCACCCTCACCCAGGGGGCAGGATGCCTACCACTACTACCACCCTTAGCCAGGGGTGGCAGGATGCCTACCACTACTACCACCCTCAGCCAGGGAGGGCTGGATGCCTACCACTACTACCACCCTTAGCCAGGGGGGCTGGATGCCTACCACTACTACCACCCTTAGCCAGGGGGCAGGATGCCTACCACTACTACCACCCTTAGCCAGGGGGGCTGGATGCCTACCACTACTACCACCCTTAGCCAGGGGGGCAGGATGCCTACCACTACTACCACCCTTAGCCAGGGGGGCTGGATGCCTACCACTACTACCACCCTTAGCCAGGGGGCTGGATGCCTACCACTACAACCACCCTCACCCAGGGGGGGCTGGATGCCTACCACTACTACCACCCTCACCCAGGGGGGGCTGGATGCCTACCACTACTACCACCCTCACCCAGGGGGGGCTGGATGCCTACCAACACTACCACCCTCACCCAGGGGGGCAGGATGCCTACCACTACTACCACCCTTAGCCAGGGGGGCAGGATGCCTACCACTACTACCACCCTTAGCCAGGGGGGCTGGATGCCTACCACTACTACCACCCTCACCCAGGGGGGCTGGATGCCTACCACCACTACCACCCTCACGCAGGGGGGCAGGATGCCTACCACTACTACCACCCTTAGCCAGGGGGGCAGGATGCCTACCACTACTACCACCCTCAGCCAGGAGGGGCTGGATGCCTACCACTACTACCACCCTTAGCCAGGGGGGCAGGATGCCTACCACTACTACCACCCTTAGCCAGGGGGGCTGGATGCCTACCACTACTACCACCCTTAGCCAGGGGGCTGGATGCCTACCACTACTACCACCCTTAGCCAGGGGGGCAGGATGCCTACCACTACTACCACCCTTAGCCAGGGGGGCTGGATGCCTACCACTACTACCACCCTTAGCCAGGGGCTGGATGCCTACCACTACTACCACCCTCACCCAGGGGGGCTGGATGCCTACCACTACTACCACCCTCACCCAGGGGGGCTGGATGCCTACCACTACTACCACCCTCACCCAGGGGGGCTGGATGCCTACCACCACTACCACCCTCACCCAGGGGGGCAGGATGCCTACCACTACTACCACCCTTAGCCAGGGGGGCAGGATGCCTACCACTACTACCACCCTTAGCCAGGGGGCTGGATGCCTACCACTACTACCACCCTTAGCCAGGGGGGCAGGATGCCTACCACTACTACCACCCTTAGCCAGGGGGGCTGGATGCCTACCACTACTACCACCCTTAGCCAGGGGGGCTGGATGCCTACCACTACTACCACCCTTAGCCAGGGGGCTGGATGCCTACCACTACTACCACCCTCACCCAGGGGGGCTGGATGCCTACCACTACTACCACCCTTAGCCAGGGGGGCTGGATGCCTACCAGTACTACCACCCTTAGCCAGGGGGGCAGGATGCCTACCACTACTACCACCCTTAGCCAGGGGGGCTGGATGCCTACCACTACTACCACCCTTAGCCAGGGGGGCTGGATGCCTACCACTACTACCACCCTTAGCCAGGGGGCAGGATGCCTACCACTACTACCACCCCCACTCATAGGATGGACAATGCATGACACAACAAGCACACCACAACCTAGGGAATGCAAGATAAAGACATCCCCCCACCACCATGACAAGCGTGTGTAGGCTGTGTCAAATGCCTACAACACCGAACATGACTTTGAACATACAATGTGACCCCCTAGCACATGTGCCACACATATATGTGTGTGGCACCCACAATGTCAAGCAGCCCATGACCATTGTGGCAATGGGGCCTAAACCCCCATCATCACAGTGACCAAAAGGTAAGTGTGGGGTCCATAGCTGAAGCACATTTTGACCATTGTGGCAATGGGGTCTAAACCCCCATCATCACAGTGACCAAAAGGCAAGTGTGGGGTCCATAGCTGAAGCACATTTTGACCATTGTGGCAATGGGGTCTAAACCCCCATCATCACAGTGACCAAAAGGGAAGTGTGGGGTCCATAGCTGAAGCACATTTTGAACATTGTGGCAAAGGGGTCTACACCCCCATCATCACAGTGACCAAAAGGTAAGTGTTGACAAAGAAAGAGCTGCAACTGCCAAACTGCATGGATCATTCCTGGTCACAGAACCAAAAACTCATCTGTGGCAAAGTAGTGTATGTGTCCCATTGCAACATAAATTGGGTGAGCCAAATACTGCAGTGCAAATGAGACATTCCTTTGGCCATGTGCAGACAAACAACACCCATGGGGGCTGACACCGTCAACATTCATCAATGACACAATGACAGAAGTGACCATCAGAATGCAGAACCACATATTTGCACCAATGGGCACACAAATGCAGATATCCTGTGGAGACAGCAGATGTGAGGTGAACAGATACCATACCATGGCAGCAATGGGACACACAAACCATGATCACTGTGCTGACCGATGACCTAGGAGTCCCAGGGACAGCAGGGGAAACACACCAAACAACATACAGCCAATGGCACACCCAAGATATGCCAATGCAGTGGTGCAGATGCACAAACACAAACAGGCAGACCAACACTGTCATAATACACAGCAATCAATCAATCAATCACGGCATTTATAGAGTGCGCTACTCATCCGGGAGGGTCTCAAGGCGCTGGGGAGGGGGTAAGTTACTGCTCGAACAGCCAGGTCTTGAGCTGCTTCCTGAAGGAGAGATGGTCCTGGGTTCGCCGAAGGTGAGTGGGGAGGAGTTCCAGGTCTTGGCTGCCAGGTAGGAGAAGGATCTTCCTCCGGCGGTTGTTCTGCGGATGCGTGGTACGGTGGCGAGGCGTGGCTGGTTGATCGTAGCTGGCGGGTGGGCGTGTAGAAGGTCATGCGGTCGTTGAGGTACTTTGGGCCCAGGTCGTGGAGGGCCTTGTGTGCGTGGGTGAGGAGTCTGAACGTGATTCTCTTGCTGACGGGGAGCCAGTGCAGGTCTTTCAGGTGTCCGGTGATGTGACTGTGTCGGGGGATGTCCAGGATGAGTCGTGCGGAGGCGTTCTGGATGCGCTGGAGTCTTTTTGAAGTTTGGCTGTGGTTCCGGCGTAGAGGGTGTTCCCATAGTCCAGTCGGCTGGTGACGAGTGCCTGGGTGACGGTCTTCCTGGTTTCAGTGGGGATCCATCTGAAGATCTTGCGGAGCATGCGCAGGAGTGTTGAAGCACGAAGATGAGACGGCGTTGATTTGTCTGGTCATCGACAGGGAGGAGTCCAGGATGAAGCCCAGGTTTCGTGCGTGGTCCGTTGGCTTGGGCGCGGTGCCCAGGGCCGGGGGCCACCAGGAGTCGTCCCAGGCGGAGGGTGATGAGCCCAGGATGAGGACTTCCGTCTTGTCTGAGTTCAGTTTAAGGTGAGGGGGGGGTGCCAGTGTCCCCAGGCAACCACACAACACATGAGGAGAGCTGAATACCAATCATACAGATGTGCATACACTGCCACACTAAGGTAACTCATGGATCCAAATCCCCTATGTGGGCAAGCAGGCATTGTCAGATGAGAGGGAGCACAAAACACACATGTCACACAGGCACGTAGGAACAACAACTGACACAGCAAGACACAGACACACCACAGCACCACCCCCAGGGCCCCCACAATGTGGTGACCCTTGGCTGCATAAAAATCCCACTCTGATGACAAAGCTGAATGTGGTTCACACTGTGAACCACAGTCATGTGTCCTGAACAACAAACTACCATCACACCGACACAAGCACAAATCAATCAGCATGGCCAGTAAGCCAAGGCCAACATGGAGGCAGGGGTCTAGCTGGGCAACAACTCCCATCTGCACACACTCAAGACCACACCCCTCGACCTCCAACAATGTGCAGCAGTGAAGTACACATGCACTGGTGACATTGCACATGCACCCATGACTATTCCAGGGTGGTGGGTGGGAACCAAGGTGCAGAAACACATCACACATGGCCACTCAACAAGACTCCTGAATGTCTGACACACTGCACACTACGCTGTACATGGACATGACGGCGATACCACACCAACCAATGGGATCCCAGCCACAGTCACACACCAATGAAGAAGCCAAGGTCACCCACAAAGGACACACATAGACAACAACCAACATCGCAGCCCGGACCCTGAGGAGTGCCAGCAGTCACACACACAACGTGTCACAATAACTTAAAGATAACACGAACTGAAAATCACATGACAGGGGCAAACAACAAGTGCCAAGGGGAAACCTGACTGTGACCCATCTGCGTATGCACACAAACTCAGCCCTGACAGCAAACACACCTATGGGTGACACCCTGATGACCAGTAATGTGCCATGCACCCACATCACAGAGAACACAGGGAGAAGACTTTGGGGAACATAGCTCAAGTCAGCAAGCATCACAAACAGGTACAACACTAGGGATCACAGCATGCGCAGATAAATGGAAGTGAACACACAGACATGCACATACAACACACACCTTGGGCGCAGGCAATGTCACACGTGTACACACTGCCATGAGGGGACTCCACTCCTGTGTGAGGAAAGCTGTGCCATATGTTGCCTCAGTAGGGCCCCATCATGTCAGCTGAGCACTTGGTCACACAATCAACAATTAGCACCAAATGAGGGCTCCCGTCACATCAGCCTGGTCATGGATGTGCCAACGGAATCATCAGCACAGATCCAACACACTTGTATAGCAATGTTGCACTGACTACACGGATGAGTCCTTCCCCATTGATGCCCAAACCTGCATGTCCAGTGGAGATGGCAACACGGTCAGGGAAGTAGACAAATCCAACAATGGCAGGCACAACAGATGTGCAGGGGTGGAAGCCACAGATATGAAATTGCTAATGTAAGTAGGAAATCCCATTGCCAAATACTGAACACATGACACCCTCGGATGCTGCTATGGATGACATGGATACACCACATGATAGGACACATTCCCCCTGGACCACATGGGTTCCTGCACAGTAACACTTCATAATCATGAGACCAGATATCACCATCACTGCAGCAAGGGCATGGTTAGCAGCACCAACAACATGTACATCTGAAGCATGAGCACTAGAGAAAAGAAAGTTGCTTTATTCAGCATATGTGTTGAATGAAAACGACGTCCAGAAAAAATAGAGCAAAGGCCAATGGCCAGTCCATTGTCAAAGTTCAAACAGGGTGACACTGGCAGATGTCACCCTACGCATGCCTGCACAAAACCAGGGACAATCCACTAGGAGGGGCAACCGGGGGCAGGCCAGGCACCGCAGGGACAGGATCAGGGCTCACCAGGGGGAGTCAGGGAAGGGGTGGTGGGTGCTGGAGAGCCACTGACAACTGCAGTGGAGGTGTCTGACATGGTGTGTGCCGGCACAACTGGGGGCATGACTCAGATGTCGTGGGTGCCGGCACAACTGCAGTGGACCCTGCAGATGGAGTGGACAGGTCCGCCACTGCAGTGCCCAAGTCAGACAGGGCGGTAGTGGACTCCACTGCAGTGCCTACCTCCAGGGGAGGAGAATGGGGAACAGGCAAGGTGGGTTGGACAGAGGGGGAGGACACCCTCACCACATCAGTGGCACAGACAAGCGCAGCGGGGGGTGTGGTGCTGGGAGAGCAAGTGGCAGGGGGAGAAGGCCTGATCCTCTTGGGGATGGTATATCTGTGGGTGGGGGAACCTGGGGCAGGGTGTGGTGGGGGCACCTGTGCAGTGGGGGCCTGAGGGATGGAGGACGGAGACCTTGTGCCTGAGCTGCAGAGCGGTGGCGGGGTCTTGCTCTTAGGATTCCGGGGGACTTGCGGGTGGGGGCCTCAGTCCGTCTGCGCCTGGGGGAGGGTGTCCGGGGGCGAGGGGCACTCTGCTCCGTGTGGGTGGGCTTCCTCTTCCCCCGGGATGCTGGAGCAGCTTCATCGGTGGGGAAGAGGCCGAGGTCACAGAGGAAGAGCTGCTGTGACTTTGGGGTTGCAGGTGAGGCAAGGGAGGGTGCTTTGGAGGGAGAGGGAACTGAGGACTGCGCAGTGCATGTGGATGCGTGTGTGTGTTCCAGGGCCCCATCCCCTGTGAGTCTGGCTTCAGTCCCCTGAATGTGCGTGCGTGTG
Organism: Calotriton arnoldi; assembly: GCA_963921515.1. Taxonomy (NCBI): domain Eukaryota; kingdom Metazoa; phylum Chordata; class Amphibia; order Caudata; family Salamandridae; genus Calotriton; species Calotriton arnoldi. The sequence continues at coordinate 2,196 of CAWUFW010031341.1, read as the reverse complement.
CGTTTGTCATTGGCGTGTGTGTCAGTGTGCTGGATGTGTGTGTGCTGGTGTGTGCCTGTGCCGGTGTGTGTGTGCTTGGGATGGGTAAGGTGCTGGGGAGTGTGGATGGAGCAGAGGCAGGAGGGGTGAGGGACCGTTTGAGGAGGGACACTGCTGCCGTCAGGGAGGAGTCCATGGACCTATTGCCCCTCTGTAGGTCAGACATGCCCGATGAGATGCCCTCCATGAACGACACCAGCTGAGTCAACAGCGCGGTGTGCGCATGGAGGACACTCAGCATGGCTGTCTGGCCTACATGGAGCTGGCGAAGGAGGTACACAGACTCCTCACTCAGGGCAGCAGGGGACACAGGGGCAGGGGCTGCGGTGCCTGGCCCAAAGGAGACACGCTCCCGGACATGGGAGCCTCCACGGACCTGGGGAATGGGTGCCGATGGGAGGGCGGTGGTGGTGCTGGTGGTGGCGGGGACAGCAACACTCAGCTGGGGTGTGGTGGCTGCTGACACCCGCCTCCACAAGGGAGTCATCCTCCGAGTTGCTCTGGTCCTCAGCTGAGGTGGATGCTGCTGAGGACTCCTCGGTGTGGCTCCCCTCGCCCTCCGTGCCACTGGGTCCCTCCGACCACTCCTCGGCTGCTGACCCAGTCTGGCTCTCTGGCTCCTCCTGGTCCGTGGAGCTGTCCCCTTCCGTGGCCGTGGATGTATCTGCAAACAATGGGGAAACAGACAGACATCAGTCACCTGCACATAACGCACACACCACTGTGAGCACAGCACATCACAGAGCAAGCCCTGGCATCATTAGTTGTACATTGCTAAAAGTGCCCTAACTGAACAGGAGAAGCCAATTGTCAGTCTGATGCCAAGCATGGCACTCACATCCCACATGGCCTTGCACCCATCTGTCTGGTGTCTGTTGGATTGCAACACCCCAGTGTGGACACATGCACCAAGTACACAGTAGTTGGACAGTGCAGAGGACACGGTGTGGCATGTGGACATGCACACATCACAGCTCTTGCCACTGAGTCAGTACAGGTTTCCGGATGAAACGGATGCCCAGAGTCAAATAGGAAATGCATGTGATGCATACCAGCGACAGACACCATGATGCACCCATGTCCTGATAGCCAGCGCCACTATGGTGTGCATGTAGCACATGTCACTCCCCTGCAGGCTCACCAATCAGTAGACACATGCCATGGCGGAGGCATGACTGCAAAGTCATACATCACTGTCTCAGTGATGTATGACTTTGCAGCCAGACAACAACACTCTGCACTGTGTCACAATAGTAGGTCATAGGGAATGCAAGTCCTGGAGCTGCACAAGTGCACATGTACATCCCCCCACAACACATCCTCTTAACCCTCATCTGTCCAGGTCATACCTATTGGACATATGGGAGACCTGTGACACTACCCTCTGAACCTGAGCCCTCACACTCTGCTGTGCATGGGGAACAGCTGCCTGAACTTCACATTCACATGCCCCAGTCTGCATGGGCAGCTGATCAGACACCTATGTGACACACAAGTATCGTCTCCTATGGTCACATCTCCAGTGGCATGCTGAGCCCCTACCAAGAAACTCCACAGCAGTCCTGGCGACTAATCCACAGCACACTGACACAGAGGCAGACACCTGAGGGGTCAAATCACTGCGCACAATGTGTCAGCTGATACACGGGAGTGGGAGTACAGAGTGTATTGTATGGCCTGGAGTAGGCATGACTGTCCAGCCCCACATGAATGAGGGATGAGCCCTGGACTGTAGGCAGCTGGCTAAGTATGTGTGACACACGTCATATACATACTCCTGGGGCCCAAACATTGTTCCCACCCGCAGCATGGGTGTGTGCCAGATACCCCAGCCACATGTGGTGGATCAGCTCAGCAATTGGACCACAGATCAAAGTAACACGCTGAATACATGTCAGAATACAGGCATTGTGTAAGCAATGGACCCACCCATGATGCCCACCACAGAGTCAGGGAAACAGATGCTGTCTCCCACCTTGAGTCAAGCAAACTGCAAGGACACAGTCCTAAGTGACAGAATTCCCTGCATGTAAGGGCCACACCTGGGTATCAGATGAGGAGTGGGCAGTGCACAATAGAGGGACATGGCTCCTGGACAACATGACTGCTGTACTGTGGCAGTTTAACCAGGCCCGAGGAGGGCACATAGCATGTTAG
>CAWUFW010031340.1:0-15690 GCA_963921515.1 Calotriton arnoldi | reverse complement strand
GAATGGTGGAAAAAGACAGTGAAAAATCACCAAAAGTATGGTCAAAAATTGACCAGGGCACTGCTCTTCCCGGATCTGCGCTTACTGGCGCGGAAAAGAAGAACTGACGTCCAGCGCGCAGGGGCGGCGTCTAAGTGCCTGCCCGCGACGTCATCCCGGCGATCACGACGCCGGCGACGGACGCGGAGCCGCACGACGCCACCTACCGGCGCGCAAGGGTACTGCTACGCAAAACTTTCCGGATCAGCCTGACGCCTGGGGATATTCTAAGAGTAAGGAATCTATCACTACACGTGTCTCTTTCAGATGCACAAGTTACTAACTTGTGTAACAATATATCTGTAAGAGACAGTAGTTAGTGACAGATTCCTTTACCTTAGAATATCCCCAGGCGTCAGGCTGGATCCGGAAAGCTTTTGCGTAGCAGTACCCTCTGCGCGTCGGTAGGCGGCGTCGTCGCGGCTCCGGCGTCCGTCGTCGGCGTCGTGATCGCCGGGATGACGTCGCAGGCAGTACTTAGACGCCGCCCTGCTGCGCTGACGTCAGTTCTGTACACGACTTTCCGCCAGGAACGCATGAGCCATGCAAGAAGCTGACATAGGTGTCTGAAAAATACTAGGGCCCTGAAAGGGATGTCCTTAACCCTAGAAATCAGTTCGCAGAACGGGGAGGATGGGTGGGCGGTAGGAATCTGTCACTAACTACTGTCTCTTACAGATATATCGTTACACAAGTTAGCAACTTGTGCATCTGAAAGAGACACGTTAGTGACAGATTCCTTACCTTAGAATAGATACCCCAGCAATACCAACCCCGGTGGTGGGTCTGCGAACAAAGATCAGACAAGGAAGTCCTGGAGGACAGAACGGCCAAAGAAGCCGTCCTCCGGACCTGACTGTCAAGGCAGTAATGCTTTGTAAATGTGTGCAGCGAGGCCCACGTAGCTGCCTGACAGATATCCTGCAGCGTGGAACACCGCGGCCTAAAGCCGTGGTAGCAGCCGTTGCCCTGGTGGAATGGGCACGCAGCCCAACAGGAGGCTCATTCTTAGCCAAAGAATAGCAGGCTTTGATACACAAGGTTACCCAGCGGGAGATGGTTCTCTTGTGCACCGCCCAACCTTTTTGGCGCCCACGTAGCCAACATAGAGCTGGTCATCCACCCGGAAGTGTTGTGTGCGGTTGATATAAAAGGAAAGCGCACGCTTTGGAGTCCAGACGGGTGGAGCCTCTCTTCCTCTCTGGAAGGATGCGGAGGCGGAAAGAAGAGTGGGCAAAGTGATGGTCTGCCCAATGTGGAAGGCAGTAACCACCTTTGGCAAGAAGGACGGACGAGTCCTAAGAACAACCTTGTCTGGATGGACAGACAGAAAGGGAGGTTTGCATGAAAGAGCCTGGAGCTCACTCACCCGCCGAGCGGAGGTGATGGCCACCAGAAAGGCTGTCTTCAGAGTGAGAAGACCGAAGAGGACAGTTATGTCAGAGGCTCAAAGGGAGCGCACATTAGAAAAGTAAGAGCCAAGTTCAAGTCCCACTGAGGCATTACAAACGGAACAGGAGGGAAGGGTGTGTAATGCCTTTAAGAAACCTGTTAACCAAAGGGGACTTGAAAGGGAGGGCTGATCAGGAAGCCTGAGGATGGCCGAGATTGCACAAAGATAGCCCTTGATGGTACCCAGGGCAGAACCCTGTTGGGCCAGGGAAAGAAGGAACAGAAGAACCTCAGAAAGAGGGGCAGAGAGGGGATTCACAGGCTTTGCTGTGCACCATGCCACAAACTTGTTCCACCTGCAGGCGTATACCACCTTAGTGGAGGGGACGCCTGGCTGCCAGAATCACATCACAAACTTCGGGAGGCAAGTCGAAAGAATCAGCTGCCGCCGCTCAATCTCCACGCAAGCAGGTGGAGGCTGGACAGGTTCGGGTGGAGGACCGTCCCCTGCTGCTGCGACAGAAGATCCTCCCGAAGAGGCAGACGGATCGGGGATCGACGCTCATGCTGAGTAGCTCGGGATACCAAACTCTTCGAGCCCAGTCCGGGCCACAAGGATGACTTGGGCCCGGTCGCGCCGAATCTTCTTCAACACTGTGGGTAGAAGTGGTATAGGCGGAAAGGCATACAACAGACCGCAACTCCACTCGCGACGCAAAGCGTCGCGGCCGCGAGATGCCGCCTTGGGAAATTCCAACGCGCAGAACTGATGACATTGCGCGTTCTCTTCGGTGGCGAATAGATCTAACCAAGGCTCTCCCACTGCAGAGAGAGTCCTTGCGCCACTTCCGAGTGAAGACGCCATTCGTGATCCATCATGCACCTGCGGCTGGGTTACGTCCGCCCTGGCGTTCAGGGAACCTGCCAGGTGTTGAACCATCAGGAACATGCCCTGATGTTCCAGCCATGTCCATAGGCGCAGAGCCTCCTGACAAAGGGTCCACGACCCCACCCGCCTTGTTTGTTGCAATACCACATGTTGGTGAGTGTTGTCTGTGAACACCTGCACTACCTTCCATTTGACAGAGGGAAGGAATGCCTTGAGTGCAAGTCGGATCGCCTCGGAGCTCCAGAAGGTTGATATGGAGCCGGGACTCCGGCCGGAGACCAGAGGCCTCTGATCTCCGCCTCTCCCATGTGACCGCCCCATCCCAGAAGGGACGCGTCCGTCACAACTGTGTGCTCTGGCTGGGGAAGGGAGAGGGATCTGCCCATGACCCATTGCCGGTTGAGCCACCACTGCAACTGTTTTGCAGTCCCCTCCGAGATCTGGACGTGATCGGACAGGTTGCCCTGGTGCTGCGCCCACTGGAACTTCAGGTCCCACTGCAGAGCCCGCATATGCCATCTGGCATGATTGACCAGCAGGATGCAGGAGGCCATGAGGCCCAGCAGCCTCAGGGTCATCCGTGCTGAAACCCAGGATAAAGGCTGAAAGATGGGAATCATAGCCTGAATATCCCGGACTCGCCGTTCGGGAGGATAGGCCCGAAGCTGCGTCGTGTCCAGAACTGCTCCGATGAAAGGAGCTGTGGAGAAGGAATCAGATGCGACTTCGGCACATTGATGGAGAACCCCAGTGAGTGCAGGAGTTCGGCCGTAGTCTGGAGGTGGGAGACGACTGCCTGGGGCGAGCCCGCCTTCAGCAGCCAGTCGTCGAGGTAGGGAAGACTGGAACCCCTGCCGGCGCAGATGAGCTGCGACCACCGCCATCACTTTCGTGAACACCCGAGGGCACTTGTAAGGCCAAAGGGAGCACGGTGAACTGAAAATGCTCGAGGCCTACCGTGAACCGCAGAGTAACGCCGGTGGGCCGGCAGGACGAGGATGTGAAAATAAGCGTCCTGCAAGTCCAGCGCTACCAACCAGTCTCCAGGGTCGAGGGCAGTCAAGACCTGAGCTAGGAGTGAGCATCTTGAACTTCTCCTTCCGGAGGAAGCGATTGGCGTTCCGGAGGTCCAAGATAGGACGCATGTCCTCCTTGTCCCTTTAGGGCACCAGGAAGTAGTGGGAGTAGCAACCACGTCCTACTTCTGGGGTCGGAACATGCTCGATGGCCCTCTTGGCCAAGAGGGCCGTAACTTCCTTCTGCAGAAGTACCAAGTGATCCCCTGACATGCGGTGGAATTGAGGTGGCATGGCTGGGGAGTGGTCTCGAAGGGAGGGAGTAGCCCCTTCGGACAATGTCCAAGACCCACCTGTCCGAGGTGATGGGACGCCAGTGGTGAAGGTGATGGCGGACCCTGCCCCTACTGGCGTGCTGTGCACCGGGAAAGGAGGGACTAGGAGGGCTTGGAGGCCGCGGACGGGTTGGAGGTTGTGGCCTGACCCGCACGCTGGTTGCCCGAACCGCCACGGCGGTATCCACGTCCTCGGCCACGCGAGACGCTTGCTGCGCGGGCCGGTGGCTGGGCAGCTGGCGTGACTGGGCGCCCCTTCCGTGGCCACGAAGGGCGAAAAGCAGAGGTGAGCGGAGGGCGTACAACAGAAAGGCCCAGGGACTTGGCAGTAGCCCGTGAGTCCTTAAAGCGCTCCAGCGCAGTGTCTGCCTTTGAACCAAAAAGACCGACTCCATCAAAGGGCATGTCCATGAGTGTATTCTGGACATCACCCGAGAAACCAGTTGTTCTCAGCCAGGCGTGGCGACGTAGCGCCACCGTCGTCGCAGCGATCTGCCCAGCGAGTCGGCGGTATCAAGGCCACAACGTATGGTGTATTTAGCCGCATCTCGCCCTTCCCAATGGCGCGGGTAAGCAGTGTCTGGACCTCCTCAGAACACTGCAGCAAAACAACAGCCACCGAATCCCACAGGGAGTGGGTATATCGACCCAAAGGCAGCGGTGTTGACGGACCGCAGAAGCCAGCACTGGAGGAAGAAAAGCCTTCTTCCCAAATTGGTCCAGGCGTTTGGATTCCCTATCCGGAGGGGCGGTAGGGAAGGCGGTTTGGGAGGCAGAGGCTTGGACAACCAAGCTCTCGGGGTGGGATGTTGGGAGAGAAACAAAGGGGTCGCCCGGAGCAGAGGCGATGGCGTCGGGCCACGTTCCTATCCACAGGAGCCCCTGTGGTGGGTTTGGACCAGGCACCCAAAGAACGTCAGTGAGTGCATCATTAAACGGCAGCACAGTCTCCGAGGAGGAAGCCGCGGCTGAAGCACTTCTGTCAGGAGGTTAGTCCTGGCGGCCACAGTGAGGCAATTGGAGATGTAAGGCTCCAGCTGCTCTCGCAACACCGTTGCAAAATTAGCTCCCTCCTCCGTAGCCACGGAGGGAGACAGCATGCCAGTGTCAGGGGAGGTGTCTGAACCACTGGCATCCCCAAGTTCCTCAGCCCAGTCCGGATCCATACTCACACTGTTGTGTGAGAGGGTCCTCAGACCCCTCCCAGCTCTCCTGGTCCTCCTCTTGTTCAAAATATAGAGGAGGAGGGACATTCGGGACCCAAGGTCTCGTCAGGCGCGGAGCCGGCGTCGGCGGCGGTCGGTCTGGCTCCATGTCCGGGCCGGAGAGAGCCGGGGACCAACGCCGTCCGGGCCCGGGCGGCGTCAGAACTGGCACCGGGGACATCGGCGTCGGCGGAGGCGTGGTTAGGTCAACCGGCGTCGATGGGGTTGCGGTACCACCGGAGCCGGGATCGAGGCCGGGGTGAAGGCTGGTGGGACAGGCGACGCGCGGGACCGGAGTCGGCGGCGGCGCAGAGAACGCCTTCAGGGCCCGAAGAGGCGGGCCATAGCCGACAGGAATTCCTGTATTTACGGCCGGAGTCGCCCCGAACCCGGAAAGGACGGAGGTAATGCGGAGTCGGCTCTACAGGCATGTCCGGGGCAGCGGGGGCGGTGCCTGACTGGGGGCCTCAGCCGAGTCGCGAGACCGGCGAGGCGAAATCTTAGAGCGATGATGCTTCTTAGACTTTTGTGCTTGACTGCAAGGCAGAGCGCAAGACTTGTACTCCGGCGACCGGCGGGGACTCCGCGACCGGCCCCTCGGCCTCTCCCGGGACCGGGAGGCTTAGTGCGGCGCGAGCCGACTGCCGGACCTCGAGTAGCTTTCGAGACCGCTCTCGCAAAGCCTTCCAGATGAAGTTTCCGGCAGTCAGGGCACGACTTCGTGTCAGTGGTCTCGGCCGAGACAGAAGAGACACTCGAGATGCGGGTCCGTGATCGACATCATGCGACCACAGGCGCCCGCATGGCTTGAAGCCGGGCATCCCTACGACACCTAGGAGTCGTGAAGACTCAAAAAGAAACAGTGAAAAATTCACAAAAAGTTAGTCAAAAATTGACTAGGGCACTGCTCTTCCCGGATCTGCGCTTACTGGCGCGGAAAAGAAGAACTGACGTCCAGCGCGCCAGAGGCGGCGTCTCCAAGTACTGCCCGCGACGTCATCCCGAGCGATCACGGCGCCGACGGCGGACGCGGAGCCGCACGGCCGCCGCCTACCGACGCCGCAAAGGGTACTGCTAGGCGCGCGGCCGCCCTCACGCAACACCGTTGCATAACTTGCTCCCTCCTCCGTAGCCACGGAAGGAGGAGACAGCATGCCAAGGTCTGGAGAGGTGTCCAGGCCACTGGCATCACCCAGTTCCTCTGCCCAGTCCTGATAAGGCTCACATTGGGCTGTGAGAGGGTCTTCCGACCCCTCCCAGTCCTCCCCGTCCTCCAAAACAGGTGAAAAATATGGAGGCGGACATGAAGGAAGGAAAGTCCCATCGGCGTCGGAATCGGCGTCGGCAGGCGTCGATCCGGCTCCGTGTGCGGTTCCGGGGAGAACCTGGGGACCGGCGTCGCCCGGGACCTCCGGACCGGCGCCGTGAGCGTGCAGGGAGGTCGGGCGCCGGTGGAGGTGCCGTCAGGTCAACCGGCGTCAGCCGGGATCCAGGCCTGGATCCGAGGGTCCTGCGGCGCCGGGGCCGGGCCGCCCGGAGACACCGGTGCGGAGCCGCCGGTGGTGCCGGAGGACCCCCACTGGGGCTCGGGGGGCCGAAGAGGCGCACCGGGGGTAACCCTTAGGCCCGAAGATCCCGAGCCATGGCCGACAAGAAGTTCTGGATGTCGGCCGGAGTCGACGTCGGACCCGGAACAGGCGGGTTGGCCGGCGTCGGCTCATCGGGTACTCCCGGGCCAGCGGTGGCGGTACCAGCATGACCCTCAGCCGAGTCGTGGGGCCCGGCAGGGGAGATCTCAGAGCGCGCTTCTTAGACCTCTTGTGCTTTGCCTTACCTGAAGACGAAGACTTCGACCCCGGCGAATGACGACGGCTCCGCGACCGGCTCCTCGACCTCTCCGGGACCGGGACCTCGAGCGGCGTGAGCCGGAGTGCCGGGCCTCGAGAAGCTTCGAGGCCGCTCTCGCAAGCTCTCTCGGGCGAGGACCGACACTCGGGAGCACGACGTGGGGTCGTGGCCGGGCCCCAGGCAGAAGAGACACTCTCGGTGCGGATCCGTAATCGACATCATGCGATTACAGACCTCGCATGGCTTGAAGCCGGGCATCCCTACTGACACGTTGGAGTCGAAGCTGACTCAAAGCTTGGACAAAAAGTCTCAAAAATACTCAGTCAAAAAATGACTGGGGCACTGCTCAATCCGGATCTGCGCTTACTGGCGCGGAAAAAGAAAGAACTGCGCCAGCGCGCATGGGCGCGTCTGAAGTACTGGCCGCGACGTCATCTCGGCGATCACGACGCCCGGCAGACGGACGCGGAGCCGCACGACGCCGCCTACCACGACAGCGCAGGGGTACTGCTACGCAAAACTTTCCGGATCCAGCCTGACGCCTGGGATATTCTAAGGTAAGAGAATCTGTCACTAACGTGTCTCTTTCAGATATGAAGTACAGCAGAAATGGGAACTAAACCTAAGCCAAGGAAGCACCTTGAACTTCTTGCGGATATAGAAATTCAAGATCCGGATGTCTAGGTTCGGATGAATACCATCTTCCTTCTTGGAAACCAGGAACAACTGAGAATAGCACTGCTGTCCAATTTCCTGGTTTGGCACCAACTCCACTGCTCCTTTATGCAGTGGGAATGCTACTTCCTGCGCAATGTTCCAAGATGATCTTCAGTCTGAGAGAGAGTGAGGGGAGGGATCAGGGATGGGCTGGCTGGAAGGGTATGTGTAGGAAGATGGCTCTCGTATATACTATACCAAAGCGAGATATAGCATGCACCGAGTAGAGGTATTCCCTTATGAGTGGACAGGGAATACCAAGGTGCTCTTTCTAGGGGTAGTTGTGGTTGAGCAGCCTTGAGGCTTATCAGAAGAAGGGTGCTAAAAAATTCACTGCATACACCAAGTGAAAAAAGTGAGACACGCACTGAAAAAGGAGATTCACACCAATTTAGAAAAATATGTAGATATTTTTATAAACATGTTTTTGAACTCAAACTCGGTACAGGTAAGTATTTTTGCATAAAATTACTTTTTGCATATCTTTTGCAGGTTAAAAAAACAGTTACGCACTTGTGCGCAGTTGTAAACACAATGTTATCCTATGGGAGAAAAATGGCACACATAGAATACTTAAGATTTTTGATAGCGTTCTTGGGGGACCCACTTCGATCTTTGCGTCTTAGAGGATCAGGGAAAGCCATCAAATCGGTTGGGGCTGCGCAGCAGTCTCCGTGCAGCAGGGGAAGAGGGACTGGTCACTGTTCGCAAAAGCACGCTTGGATAAAGCAAGGGCCACTTGGAAAGCATGAAAAAGGGGACTTGGGGACAAGTCCGGGGGAGCTCCCAAAGGGGGCTCTGTGCAGGAAGATCTTGGCAACAAGGAACAACTGGATTCTGTCGATCCGGGCGGCCCGGGTGCAGGGCCTCCTTTACCTTTGGTCTGGTCAACAGATTGGGTGACAGCTGGACAGTGGAGTCACTCTCGGGCTGCCTCTGCGATGCTGACGTCCCTCGACAGTTGGCTCTCGGTTGGGCCGAGTTGGAGTCCGGACTGGTCTCGAAAAGTAGCCTCGGTGCGCGGCAAGTCGTCGGTACTCCGGGTATTGGCACAGCTGGGCTCTTGGAGGACAGAAAGATCTTCAGGCTTTATAGGAAGACGCTGTGGGCCTTTTGGAGTCTGCTGACCTCTTCCTGGGCAGTTGCTGCTCGCCGTTCACTGTGAGCAGCAGGTGCACTGTGCCGGGTCGTCGCGGTCAGTGCCTGCAGTTGCAGGAGTCACTCCTCTGCTCCAAGAGAGCTCCTCAGGCTTCTTGTGATGTGCTGGAGGACCTCTGAGGTTTGTGGAGGCGGAAAGCCCATGGCAGGAGGTGACTTTAGCAGGGCTTGTCATGCACAGACGGCTGGCGAGTTGGCATCATGTCAGTCTTCTGCTCCTCTTTTTCTTCCTTTTAATGCTCGGCAGGGTCCTAGGTTTGGTCTTCTGAGGATTTCAAAGTTGATCTAAATTCCTGAGCTCAGAGCCCCCTGAAATACAGAATTTAGGGGCATTTAGGGAGTGAAGGGCAGTAGTCAATTGGGCTACTTGCCCTGAGGTCACTGCCCCTCCTACATGACCAATTCTTGTGGGAAGTGGGCACGACCCTGACTCAGTGTCCTGAATCCAGCCAACACAAAGATGGAGGATTCCTAAACGTGTAGGTCACATCGGTCAAGACACCCTTAGGGGTGTGCCTGACCGGTGTGGTTGCCAAGCCTATCTCAGAATACTAATTTTCCCGCCTGTTCTCGTGCCAAAAGGTGACAAGACAGGGGGGTTGGCATCTTCCAGGACTGGGGAGAGCCGGAGTCGCATTTGAAGCTGCCAGCCCGGGAATGCTAATCGCTAGCCATCCTGTTTGGATGAGGTGTAAACACCCCAGACAGAACAGGCTTTGTGTCCTGACCTCTGAGGCAATCCCTCACCTCATGGGGGTCAGAAGCATTTCTGTGGTGGTGAGCAGGTCTGGACCGGCCAGCCAATACACTGGAGGATAGTGGCTTTTCAGGGGGTACCTCTAAGGTACCCTCTGGGTTCAGATATTAATAAATTCAACACTGGCATCAGTGTGGGCTTATTAATAAGAGATGTTTGATACCAAACATTCCACATTTCAGTGATGCCAATATGTTGCTGTGACACCCGATATGACTAGTGTCAACACATGTAACCTTCAAAATGGCTTCCCTACTCACTGGTAATATCCAAGAAGGGCTTAGATATTGCAGGACACCTCTGCTCACGCATAGATGTACCCTCTTGTAGCATAGTGCACCCTGCCTTAAGTGGTAAGGCCTGCTGTAGGGGTGACTTACCTATACTGTAAGCAGTGTGTGTTGGCAAGAGCACACAGGAGGTGTGTCACGTCGTGTTTCATTTTGCTCTGTATCAGGGCGGGCATGCAGCCTACAGTGGCAGACTGTGTGTTGGTGCTAAGGGGTCCCTTGGGTGGCACAATAAGTGCTGAAGCTCTGGGGACCCTGTTTGGTAACCAATGCCCTAGGTCCACAGGTACCACTTACTAGAAACTTACAGGGGATGCCAATTGTGGGAACAATTGTGCAGTTTTAGGGAAAGAGATCTGGTGCTGGGGACCTGATTAGCAGGGACTCAGCACACTTTCGGTCAAAGTTGCACCAATTACCAGACAAAAAGAGGGGTGACCATGTCAAAGGGCACTTTCCTGCAGTATGGCATAGCCCCTTTCCAAAAATTTGAAGGACCCACCAGTTGAGAAATTATGGCCTTCCAGGCCTGTAGGAAGAAGAGACACCCTGTCCTCCCATGGATTCACATGCTTTGACAAGGGCACACTAGAGGGTGGTTTCCTGGTGGTGATGGCCTAGGAAGAGGAGAGAAGCTGCCTATTGGATATTACCAACTCTCCCTTGCTCATGCCTCTGTATTGCTTGGAAAGAACAACTTAGTTACCTTTGGTAATGCCTTTTCTAGTGAGAGACTCTATCCTACACGCAAATTCCTCACCTTGTAAATTTTAGCAACGCGCCTCAGCCTGGTTCTGGAGATTTTTATAGCAATTCCTTTGTGTGTCAATAGATGGAGCCGTGCAGCTTTGCGTCGGATCTGTTCGGGCATTATGCCGGGCCACTCAATCTGCCTCACCTCCACATGCTGATGCCAGTTTCCTTCTCATCTCTCTCTGCGTCATAGGACACGCATCCCATGGAAATCAGGAATATGCCAGTGTTCAGATCTCTAGATTAGGATCTTAATAATGGACTGCACTGAGCCCATTCCACAAAACAGTGAGGAAGGGTGGGTTGGTAAACAATCTGTCCGGTCGATAAATTCTCTGCCAGAAAAGATGCTAACAATGATAAGTAACTTGTTCTTATAGAGACTTCTAACCACAAATTTCTCACCTTGTGAATAGATACTCAAAGCAGTACCTCACCAAGTGGGGATATCTGGAATGGCTCAGACAAGGAAATTCTGGCTGTCCTGGCAATAGTGCTTTGTGATGTGTGGAGGAATGTTCACATAGCCGTAGCTCTGGTGGAATGAGGGTAAGCCTCCTGGGGCTGACTCCTATCTAGCGTGTAGCGGAAATTATTGGACAGAAAAATCCACTGGGTGATTGTTCTCTTTTGCACTGCTTTGCCCTTTTACGCACCAGAGGAGCCCACAAACAGTTGATCATCCAAACAGCGGCCTTTGTTCCGATCAATGTAAAACTGAGGGGCCTCTTAAGACAAAGACATTGCCTCTGCTGGAATCCCTTGTCGAAGCCTTGAAAGGGCGAGTTTGTTGGGGTCAAGCCGAACAGGCGGAGCTGAGCCTAGAGCGTGATCAGTGGCTTTGCTCTCTTCAAATCTTTCCAGAGTCGAATCCACCTTCGATCCAAATAGCCTAGAGCACGTCGGAGGGCATGTCCATTATGTATTGTTGGATGTTGGAAGAATAGCCTGTGGAGAGAATACAAGCACCATGCCGAAGCAAGACACTGATCCCAACTATCCTCCTAGACTGTCAGCTGTATCCAGATCCGAGCAAAGGAAGTACTTTTCTGCTTCTTGGCCATCCGTGATAAGGCATTTAAGGTTCACCGTATGTCATCCGGGACAGCTGGCACTACATCCATCATCCTGTCCCACACAACATGCGATTACCTCCACGGAGGCAATTAGTATTAACAGACCTGGGGGCAAGGCAGCTTGAGGAAACACATATGCTTTGTGAATGTCTCCATGCGTTCTGACTCTGTCAGGAGGAGTTGTAAGGGAACGTTTTAGCGTTAAGGCGATTCGGGATGCCTGTACCACTTAACTCTCCAGAGGAGGGTATTGAAGCAAAAAATTCAAATACCTGGGAGTGAGCCTATGCTGCTTTGCCACTGCCTATTTACAGTGGGCAAGCTCCTGGCTTCGTCCAGGTGCCCAACAGCACACCAGTAAGGGCCTCAGTTGAAAGGAAGCAGATGTTCTTGCCTCGTTTGGCCTGAATTGAGGCACCTCAGTCAGAATATTCTTTTTCACCTCTTTTTGTAGGCAGGGCGACATCCAACATTCTGCCGCCCTCCTAATCACTATTGCGAATGCGGTGGACTCTTATGTTGCCATAGCTGGGTTAGAAGAGGAAATATCAATGTCTGAGAAGTGTCCAGTCCATGGAAAGAAAGGAACTGATGTCACAGCATGGAGGTGAGGTGGATATTGTAGCCTAACGTCACATCCGTGGCGGGACGAGATCTGACGGCAAGTCATACAACGTCACCTATCGATGCACAAGGACATTACCATCAGAAAAAGTATGAATCCAGTCTGGCGCCTGAGGAAATTCACAAGGTGAGAAATCTGCAGTTAGAAGTCTCTATCAGAAATACTGTGTCCTCTACCCTTGTTCATGACACTGTTCTGAGGCTGTTTCTGAAGTTATGTCGCCTGATGCTGCTTAAGTTTAAACCCTCTGGAGAAGCCACAAAACCTCAGGCGATCCTTTTGAGGAGCCCTGCTGTGCCAAGCTTCCTTTAAATCTCTATAAGGCTGAGTCCACTTTGTTACCAGACAACTTGACTCCATCATATAAAAAGATACATCACGGTCAACTGGACATCAATCAAGAATACCAATGACCTCAACCAGGCATGTCCAATCAAGGGCCACTGAAGCCCCCACAGTTCATGTGGGGGCAGAGGCTGCTGTGTCAGACCGGCTTTAATAACATTTCCTGGATGTATCTTGCCTTTCCTGCAGACAACCCTGACAAAATTCTCTCTGAGGAGATCTAGTAAGTGGAGGAAGAATCATATGGGCCATATCCCTACAAGGTATGGGTATATATTGCCTAGCAGGAACGTGGCATATAGTGACTTGAGGGCTAGACTACCTGCTGAAAAGACTCCTGCTTCCCAGATCAGCATCAACACAGGCTTGGACGACTGACTCCACAAGAGATGGAGAATGCCTGAGAGGCTTACCCACCGAGGAGGAATAGTATTGTTTCTTCTTTTTCTTGTCTTTATTGTGTTTTTCTTTGGAAGACCTGAAGAGGAAGGCTTAGATCTAGGCCGGTAATGACACCGAAGCTTCACAACATCACACGCCCAAGCCATGAAATGCTTAACCTCTCTTTCCTAAATGGTCTTGGAATGCATACTAAGCCAAAAATCACACATAGCCTCTGTGTCATGATGCAGTCTCAGGCACAACAGACAAACATCATTGGGGTTTGTGATCGACATCTGGCTTTCACAATTTCTACAGAGCTTGAAACCTGAACTCTTGGGAGAATTCATCCTACACTGCACCAAATTTGTGTGAAGAATTTTGTGAAAACTCTCTAAGAGCAGAGAGTGGTCTTGGGATTTCTGTTGAAGGCATCGGAAAAAGTAACTGGCATCAAGACGCCGAGGGAGGCACTTATATAGCGTTTCCAGTGCCGACATGGAGCCAGCATCCTGACTAGCATGGAAGAGCCGTTGAAAGTTGTTGGGTCGAGTCTGGTGCCTGGGATAATTAAAAAGTGAGGAATCTGCAGGTAGAAGTATCCATCAGAAATGAATGGCACAACATTATAGATACAGATAGTCACAGCACATAAAAACATATGCACACAAATGGGTCAAAAGTACTAAATAAAAGTGACTTTAAAAATTAGAATTGGGTAGCACAGTAACAGAAAGTAAATGATACGCACAATGATTCATAACAAATATATTTTGCAGGTTTATTATACTGTGGGTTGATATGGCATCAACGCTCATTAATATAACTATGCCAAAATGCATGCAGAAATGCTGAATACTTTAGGTGGAAAGCAAGATATACAGGGGATAACTCTCTTTTCCATGTCTGTAGCAGAGGTATTTGAGACATACAGCTTCCTACTACAAGTGATCCTGGACATGGTTTCAGAAAGGAACAGGTGCCAACTTCACCAAAGGCAGTCACCATGCCATTCTTGCCATTGGTAAGGTACTCACTGCATCCCCTTTATGGCTTTAGATCACTACAAATGTCTGGTTGTGTCATGGCTAAGATTTCACGGAAAAGCCAGTCCTGGTGGTTGCACCAGGTGTTGAGATGCATAATTAATAGAGTGTCCCAGTATATGACAAAAGGCCTTCAAAGGCCTCACTTTCTTGGTCACACTCAAATCAAGTCATTTTTAACATCTTGAGGCACATATAGACTTTGTAAAAATCTCCTTGACGCAAAATTCCTTTGTTAAATGCCCTGGAAGAGTGCATCAATAGAATTCAATCCTCTTAGCCTCCAGGCAGAAAGGTTTACAGTTCACAGATTCCTGTGAATAACATTGCCCATAGGTTGGGATAAAGGCTTCTACTTCCATTGGCAGGTGCAGCTACAAATAGATCCTTCCTCCAAACATCAACAGCTACCACTGCCATCACTGTGGTGGAAACACACTGTGCTAAATTTAGACCAGAGGGAATACTGCAAATCGAATCGTTCAACACAAATTTGCAGATCCCTCCTGTGTCATGGCCAGAACAGGATATGAAAGTACACATCTTCTAAGACTAACATCCCACCCTGAAGCCTATAAATTGTGAAGAAGAGTTACCATCTTTAATTTCTGCCTTTTTGTTAAATAATTTGTCCAGAAAAAGGAGATCAAAATTAAATGTAGTCCTGAGACCTATTCCTTTCTTTGAGACTAGGAAGCACCTAGATTATCATCCTTTGCCTCTCTCTAGCTGACGCACTTTCTAGTGCGGCTTTGATGATTATGTTCATCATGATGTCTGTAGGAGGTTATAGGGAGTACAGGAAATAAAAGTACCTGTTTTAATTAAAACAGCACTATACAACAAATTTGTATCATCTGTCAGACCCACCTTATCCCATTTGCCCAGAAACGTGCCAATCCCCCTCTATCCACATTGTTGATTTTCAAGCTCAAGTTCTAATGAGTTTGTTTGTTTTAGGTTTGAAAGTCACAGAGGATAGCTGTGGTTTTCCTCCTCTGGAGATGTCATCACCACTGTACTTCTTGATGGGATGGCTGTCTTGGGTAAAAGGAAAATGCTACTTACCAGTATGCATCTGTTCTTGGCATGTAGAGCAGCAGAGATTCACACTTTGTGCATAGATCGCCACATCTGGTGTTGGGCTGGGATATTTGCACCTTGTTGTTGTCTTGGAAGAAGTCTTTGTAGTCCATGAGAATGGCTCCACTCCTTCGGAGCGATAATGCGCATGAGCATCGACTCCATCCTCAGATTGTTTTTTTCGCCATGAAGAAATAATGGAGTTTGTAAGAAACGACAGAAAGATGTCCATGGAGATGTATCTAAGTAAGATAACACTGGAACAGATACAGAGTTCCGGGAGGTGGGTGGAAAGCAGATCTCTGCCGAAGCTCTACCTGCAAGAACAAATGCATGTTCAGTAGTGGCATTTTCGTTCGAGAGCATATAGGCTGCAAATTCTACCACTAATCTATAGAGCATACAGTGTCTCCCTAAGCTTGGTGGTCACCCTGTATCGGATTTGCAGTAAGATTAAAGAAAAAAAGATGTCTTAAGAACAGCTTGGCCTACAGAGCTTATTTGCTTTGTACCACATCTACACAATAGTGTTTGGTAAAGTTGTGTTGTGGTAGACCATGTTGCTGTACAAATGTCTTCTAGGGCAATGTTCCTAAGAATGCCATGGGAAGCCCCTGGTTGCGTGTTGAATCTCGCTCTAGAGAGGAATTATTGATAGCAATACGTTTTGCTTTCTGATAGCATATTTGAATACATTTACTATCACACAGCAATTTCCTTTGGAAATAGGATTGC
>CAWUFW010031339.1:0-15692 GCA_963921515.1 Calotriton arnoldi | reverse complement strand
ATCCTTGGGGGACTCCTCAGAGGATCTTCTTGGGCTCTGAGGTGAACGGTGGGAGATGTAGCCTTTGGATTCTGCCGGTGAGGTACGAGGCAATCTATTTAAGGGTGTTTCCTTGGATTTCAATGTGGTGGAGTCTGTTGATCAGGATGTGGTGGGAGACGCCGTCAAACGTGGCGGATAGGTCCAGGAGGATGAGGGCTGCAGTTTCACCGCAGTCCAGGAGGGCTCTGATGTCATTGGTGGCTGCAATCAGGGCTGTCTCAGCACTGTGGTTAGCTCTAAATCTGGATTGGGAGGGATTCAGGAGGTTGTGGTCTTCTAGGTTTTGAGTGAGTTGCTGGTTGAATGCTTTCTCGAGGACTTTTGCTGGGTAGGAGAGCAGTGAGATGGGCCAGTAGTTCTTTAATTCGGCTGGGTCAGCGGATGGTTTTTTCAGGAGGGGCCTCACTTCAGTGTGTTTCCAGTCCTCAGGGAAGGAGGCCTCATTGATGGATGTGTTCAGGACCTTCCTGAACTCGTCGCCGATTGTCTTGCATTCGAGGTGGAAGACGTGGTGGGGGCATGGGTCCATGGGTGCTCACGAGTGTACAGAGTTCGTGATGGAGATAGTCTCTTGTTTTATGAGGAGGTTCCAGTGGGTGAGCAGGTGTTCAGGGTTTGGGTATGTGGGTGTGAGCTTGTTGACACTGTTGGCGCTAGAGGGTGTTATATGGCCATTAGGGTCATTCTCGACATTGCTAAGTTAGCATGAGCTTTGCTGCCATGATGCTGCTTTTGCGCACGTTACTACATGACTTTATTTTGCAAGACTCTATTTATGCCTTTCACATGAGAACTGTCTGCTTTTCGCGTTCTCTGCTAAGTTCCTGGAGTTTAGTCTGAACACGATGTGCAAGGTCGATAAACAATGCCCCTTGTTATTCTGTTCTGGTCAGTCCCTAGCACCTAGACATAACATGCTAAACACAGCTGCACCTCTGGAGACTCGTGCTTAGATATTACGGGGATGCATGTTGTTTTAACAGACACTTGGAGAGAGCCCTTTCCATGAAGAAGAGCTATGCTGTTCCTATGATGTAAACCTTGCATCTAGGCTTTAAGGTATGGGGTCTGCTGACAAAGCACAGAGATCTTCTTTTCTATAAACTTCTTCCAGTAAAGGGGAGGGTGGTTAGGCCTTATAGTCCTTTTTACACTGTCTTTATATAATGACATCCCCCTTTGTACTCTATGGAATTGTAACAATGCTAATTGTTTTGAGTTTATGCATTTTGTTGCTGGTAGTGGCTCGTATACTGTATTATAGAGCACGATAGTTAAAATAAACATTTTGAACTATTACAGTGACTGCCTATTCTTATCTGTGGACAAGTACGAATGAGCGAGCGAAAGGGTATGTCTTGCCACCGCGATTCCTGAGAGAGTCGGGAGTGTTGTGTTTTGGGTTGTCTAATCATTTGTGGCTTCTTGATTTTGGAGGAGAACGAATGAGACACTATTACTAGTCGGTTTTGGGATTTTGGGCACTAAGGTGGTAGGTTGGTACACCCCTATACACCGAGGTCCTGTTTTCCTGCGCATAGTTCTGTGTAGGTGCAGAATCCCCGCAACAAGGGTTGGTGTTGAAGTTTTCGTAGATGACCGAGATCTTGTCGTGGGAGAAGTCAGCGAGTTTGTCGCACAGTTCCTGTGAGGGAATGATGTAATTCTCAGTGGCTGTGGGATTGGTGAATTGCTTCACGATGGTGAAGAGTTCTTTTCTTTTGTTTGCACTGGCTTCGATGTGGTGTGCCAGGACGTTCTTTTGGTTTCTATCAGGAGGTGGTGGTACTGGTTGAGAGTGGTCCTGAAGGCGGTGCAGACTTCAGTTTTCTTGCTGAGGCGCCACTTCCTTTAAAGTTGTCGGCAGCTGCATTTGGTGAAGTGCAGTTCCTCAGTGAACCAGCTAGTTCTTTTGCTCGGTTCTTTGGCCTTGGGTGCCTTGGCGGGGGCGATGGCGTTGGTGCATTCAGTGATCCACTGGGAGAAGTTCTTTGCTGCTTGTTCTGGGTTGTGTGTAGAGTCTGGCTGGTGGCAGCAGAGGGCGTTGTTCCACTGGTCTCATATTTAGATTATACAATGGTGAGAGCTAGCATGTATAACTAAGTAATGGACTTTAAGATTGGTAACCGTACTGAAAGTGATCAGCAGCCCCACAA
Organism: Calotriton arnoldi; assembly: GCA_963921515.1. NCBI lineage: Eukaryota > Metazoa > Chordata > Amphibia > Caudata > Salamandridae > Calotriton > Calotriton arnoldi. The sequence goes on along the minus strand of CAWUFW010031339.1, from coordinate 13,494 downwards.
CATGTGGTTAAGGTCTGAAATGGACAGACTACCACCCACAAGGAACCTGTTGGAGCTAGCAAATACGGAAAACCTGAAGAGTTTAAGATGGGGCCCACATGACATCCAAGAAATAGTTAAAACATCCCTGGAAGCCCTGGAAGTCACTTTCATGAAAAATCCAGATCTCGTAACAACATGGGTATCCTTTACAGAGCACATACTGGAAACGTATACACTGAAACACTCCCTTAAAGGCACGAATATCCTTGGAGCAAGGAGGGCATGTTTGCCTAAAAATATTCACCAGGTAAAATCCAGAATTAATATAACCATGCACCGATTAAAGCACGGTCTGCAAAACTCTGCCGTACTTAGATCCTTAAGGGAGGACCCCAGAAGCCTCAAAAGAGAGGTATTGGCATTGAAAAGAAGCAGAGAGGAGACCATTGGCCAAGGCTCCTATGCGCCTCCAATAGCAGTGACTTGAGGAGGTTTTGGAGGATCATCAAAGATCTAGAAAAAGGCCCTTAAGCTGCTAGTAACGCCAACATTAGTGAGCCCACATTGGTGGATTACCTTAAAGCTCACTTCTCAGGAAACCCAGAAAGCAGGGAAACCTCAGAAGACATGATATCTGAAATATCCACGGGGAATGATGTGTTGAAATATTCCACTGAAGCCATCAATCGAGTGATAGAGGGCTCACGTCCCAACTGCGTGCCAGCACCCAACAGCATCCCACAAGCCCTGCTGAAATGCAATTCTCTAGTTTGGGCAAAAGTATCTAATAACAATGTTCAACAAAATCTTACAAGTAAGGATAATTCCGGAACGCTGGTGAGGCTCCGTAATTCACCCTATTTTTAAAGGTGGCAAGGCATCCACTCCAAGCAACTACCGCCTAGCTCTGCTAGATGTGGAATTAAAATATTTTTCATCCCTATTATTGAATGACCTTTTTGACTAGGCAACCACCACAGGAAGCAAGGCACCCTTACAAATATAATGACAATTGGGCTGGTAATTGAAAAATCATGTGAATATAGCTTGCCCTTGCTCATGTGGTTTGTGGACTTCAAAGCGGCATTTGACTGTGTCCCGCGTGGAAAGCTGTGGGCTAAATTGGACAGCTGGGGCATTCCACAGAAGTTATTGAAGGCCATTAGGATGCTATACACTAAAACATGGGTAAAGATCAAGGTAAGGGATGGAAGACAACTGTCTAAGGGAAGTACCAGCATCAATGGGGCTGAATCAGGGGTGTGTGCTTACGCCTCACCTGTTTAATCTATACATCTCCGATCTCTCAGCTGACCTTGACATGCTGGCATCCCATGCGCCCAACCTGGGAGGTCGATCCATAGCTAATGTCCTTTATGCGGATGACCTACTGCTAATGAGCAAGACACGAGTGGGCCTGTAAAGACTGATTACCAAGCTGCGCTATGGGTAACACCCTAGAAATAAGCCTTAATAAGACCAAGGTGATTTTGTTTCAAAACACATCACAAACATGGCAGGTGGTTACTCGATGGTTGGCTCCTAGAAGTGTCCACCTACAAGTAATTGGATTTCACCTTTGATGCTCAGGCGTCCTTTGTCCCATAAAAGGAAAATATTAAGAGAAAAGCCTCAGCCCTAATCTTTGCATTCATACCCCTTTCTAAAAGAATGCGTGGCCCCACCCTGAGCCCACTTTTAACTGCGGTAAAGTCAAAATTCCTACCTGCAATGTCTTATGGAAATGAGCTGGTGCTTGGGCGGGAAGCTAAACTTCTGGAGACCCTCTTGACAGTATATACAAATGTGTATTTCATTTGCCCAGATCTGCCTCACCAACACAAATAAGGCTTGAGCTTGCTCAGGCTAAACAAACTTTGGTCAGGAGGGGGGCCTTTTTAAAATTCTGTCATGAGATTCGGAGCACCACAAATGACACCCTGAATTACTATGTATAGGAGGAAATAAACATGCAGAAAGGAAATGCATGCTACAAGAGATACTTGGATGAATCAATTGAGAACTTGGGCCTAGGGGTGTTTAAGCCCCTTCCAACGAGCCAACCTCTGTTTAAAAAAACAGTGAACAAATGGATCCAGAGGATAAGCCGGGTGGAGGACAAAAAGGCTCTTCCAAAGTGTGCCCACGGGTGGTTGGCGCTAAATTCTTACACAGGCATGTTGGAGCAACCGTACTTGGGGGCCTGCTACTCTATATAAACGAAAATTCATGGCTCTGCAATTAGGATCCTTTCCGACCCTGGACTATACCCCAAAGTGGCTGGAAGTAGGCAATACTGTGAATAAATTATGTCGACTGTGCAAGTTTGCAGAGGAAACCATCTTGCATATATTCTGCATTTGTCCTTGTATGCTGAACCATAGGAGGTCATTGCTGCGCAAAGAACTTCTGGCCCTGGGGGTGTGAAGCTACAGGCAGGCGCTCATTGAGTCATTAAACCCACAGAACCTTATTCAGAACATTCAAACAGTGCAATTCTTAGACATTTTCAACAAGGAGGTTGCAGCTGCCGCCGTGCAAGTCGCTAGTGTGGGGGCCATAGAGTGATCTACACAACCATATTTTTTATCCTTAAGGGCCAGGCTGCTAGAGGACTGCTCTTTATCTGAGTCACGCTTGTCTCTATCCTGACCCCCTTTGGTTATTATTCACTTTTTATTCCCAGGGGTTAGGCTGCTGGAAGATTGATTATCTGCTGGATTATTGCCCCACGCAAAAATGCTCCTTTACACATGTTCTTATTCATGGGGGTCAGGCTGCTAGAGGACTTTTTTTATTGGGCTTCGCCGTCCTCTATCCTAACACCTTTGGTTACTATTCGCTGGGGTCATGGGAGGATTGTCCTCTGACTAACTGTTTCAGGTTCTCTGGTATGATACTTGTTCTTTGTCTTTTCTTCTAGGGATTACTGGATCAAGTATGTAGGGTTTTCTTTACTCTGCTGATTAACTATGCTGCATTTATTTTTCCTTTTATACTTTGTGCTTGCTGTTTATGGTTTTAACTAATTAATAAACGATATATATCCTGCATAATCTGCAGATTTTTAACAACTAAAACATTATTCCAATGGTTCAAAAGTTACTAAAAACGCAGCAACACATATTGCAGCGCAGTGGAAGGCCCTTTGCAAAGGCTTACTGGTCACCTTTCTGTTGCTTATTGCTATATTTCGGTGTTAAACTGGTACTAATGAGGTTCAACCAATGCTTAGAAAGTGTTAACAGGTGCAAAAATGTCAAAATATTGAAGTAATACTGTCACAAAATGTGCCACATTACACCACATAATTTGCCTTTTTTTGCCTCTTAATTTACTGAACCCTGCTGCATAATTTGCCCCTCCCCTGCTGCATAATTCCAGTGGGCGTGCATGTAGGTTAATTCCACCGTTCTTAGCATGTGTTAACACTTGACAATCTAACTTGCAACAGTGCGACCCCATTTGTTTTATTTATCTCTCAGAACCCTCCATAGTGATATAACCAAGTCTCCTGCCATGCTTACAGTGGTGTCACTGAGCTCACGTTCACTGGGTTGGTGGTACCTGAATAATTTGAAATAAATTGGTAGAAAAATAACTTATTCTAATCTTTCCATTTAAAAAAAATCTGACATAATATAAAGTAAACTTAGCGAAAATGTTCCAGAAAAAGACACACAATTACAAAAAAACTGTGTAAGAAAATCAAACCTAATTAAAAAAAAACAAAAATTGAAATAATACTACAAAATAATGGAGAATAATCCAAACTGACTGCACATTGTGGTTTGCAGTAAAATTCAAACTAAATAAAAATTCAGTTTTTAATCCAAATAAATTACAAAATGATCATAAATTTAAGAATTTGAGTTCATTTCTTTAAAAAAACTTTCGAATTTATTGATCGTAATAGAATACCAATTATGTCCATAGATTTCAGTTTGTGCACTTTAATTTTTACCTATCACGACGTCTTGATTAGGGTTTTTTGAAGTATCTTTTAAAAGCGCTCTCAACAGTGAGTGTTCGTAGATCAAAAGCGATAAACTTCACGAGTTCTACCTGAACTTTGTTAACTTAAGGCCGAATAGAAAAACTGTTTTTCATTTGCCATTAAACCTATGAAAGATTTACAAGTGGCTTGCTCTCTAATTGCAAAGCTTTCCAGTATTGAATAACCTGGACCAACAATATTAATCTATCCAGTGTTGAGGTAAGAGCAATTAACTGGGCTCGAAATGATTAATCACCTTTAAAATATCAGCATGCGTGTCTAATCTGTAAAAGAAAAAAAAGTGCCTTGGACCAAAGTTTTTCATAGGTGCGTGCTGCTGGCGCTGCTAAAGGTCATGTTTTTCGAATATGCCTGCCTAGTCTTGCTTCCACCTCAAGCCTCTTCCTACCACCAGCTTCCTCTTCCTTTCCTTTTATCTCATTTGTGGAAGTTTATTTTCTACTCTGCTTTCTCCCTTTGTCGCTGTTTTCTTATCTATCTCTTCCTCCTTCTTTCTAGCTTTTCTGATTTTCTCCCTCTTTCTCTAAGTCAAAGTCCAATGATGAAAAATTAGCCCTGACCCTCTACAAATGAGTGCCTGCGTCCACCACCTTCAACCACCAGCACAAATTAAGCACTGCTAGTACCAATCACCCTCTGGTCGTTAGGCAGCAGAGCACCATGCACAGAGCAGGCTTAAGAGATGGAAGGGCACTCAGAGCCACTGGATCACTGACTGAAGCATACAATATTGAAATATAAAAATATCGGAAAATAAATCTCGTTAACAAAAATATTGACTTCTTATTTTTAACTAGTAAAACAAATATTGAGAACACAAATACAGTTGTTAAAAATATTGATATTTTACCTATATCGAAAACACAAATATCGGAAATAATAACACTGTCACCTTTAAATAAATAAACATATAATATGTCAAAAATATTGATTTACACAATATCGACTACAACAACCTCACCACAATTATTAAATTATCATTTATAAATCTAAAATCTAAAAAAAAATTCACTTCAAGTATTTACCATTCACCCTAAAAAATGATATACCTAAAATGATAACAATACAATCCCCCAAAAAATTAGCATTAACTACAAACACTTAGACAACAACCTAAATAAAGGGATGAACACAGACTCCCATTACTCTATGGTAGCTTGTATTACGGCCGGTTTACAGCCGTAACATGAGCTCCCATAGAGGAATGGGAGTATGCGACTTACTGTTCGGTCGCATAATGATGAGGCGGTCGGGACCGCCGACTGGAGGTCGGTCGGTCCTGTTTCCGAGACGGTCGACATTGTAATAGACCCGAAAATGTAACATCACAAACAATAAATTATGTAACATTTCCCACCCAAAAGAAACAAAGTAAAAAAGACTTAGGACCGCCGTTCTCGCAGTGGTGGTCAGACCATCTCCACGATACGGGACCACCTGCAGAATTATGAGTGTGTCGGTCAGACCGCCACAGGACCCCTGCGTTTCCAGGGATCCAGGATCCCGCAGCAGTCAGGGAGGCGAGCATATTACGAGTTACCTGTCCGCCGCCCCTTTCATGGCGGTGAGCCCGCCATGAAAAGGTTGGGGAAGAGGCAACAAAGTGGGCCCTAACAGGGCCCCCTGCCACTCCTGGGCCGGGGGTGCATGCGGGGCAAACACATATTGTGCCCCCCTGGATTTGCACCCCCAGTTCATGCATGGTGTGGCTTGTATGCCACACGGTGCAGGAACGTGCAGTCGCCACTCTCACAGCGGCGGTCTGCATGTTAGGCTCTCCCATGAGACCACCGCTGTCAGACCGCCGCTACAATGCCCACTCACCATGGATTACACTCGTAATCCGGCGGGCGGGTGCCCTACGGCCCTTGCGGTCCTCCAGCAGACAGCATGGTGGCGGCGGTGCTGGAGGACCGTCAAAGTCAGAATAAGGCCCTTACTGTTGGGTAGCTGCAGATCTTCCTCTATATCCACCAGAAATGGGAAAAATATCATCCAACAAGCTAAAAAAAATAAAAATAAAACAAATCCAATAAAGATCCCTCAAAGCAATCCAATGTATATAGGAACTATAAAAAAAACCTGAAAAAGTGTTTTAAAAAAGAGACACTCCAGGAAACCTTAAAAAGGAAATTATAGAAAAAAGCATTGATTTATTATAAACCGAAAATGATTTTTTTAAAAACCTGAAACTCCCTATGGCCTTAGGACATGTTTGTAGACAAAAACATGTAAAGTAAATTCTAAAAAACCCACCGCAAAACACAGTACAATCCAAAAAATACATATACATCACACTTAATCATCAAAATATAAGTAACATAACACAATTTAACATAACATAACGATAAATTACTAAAACAGTGTACGAACACCTGAAACTACAAACGAGTGAAAACCACTATTATTAATCCTTTTTAATATACAACAAACCACAAACAACACCATAACTACCTTCTACACCTACCCCCAAACCCCCCACCCTCAAAACCCTTAAATAATCCTATAAAAGGACTTACCTGTTCCGACGAACAGCGGCACCTTCCCACAACCTGGGTCTGGGAAAATAGACTAAAAGTAACACAAAGATACTACAAAATAGACGTTAGTGGTGAAAAAAAATGGCAGTTAAATGAAACTTAATAAAAGACGATCTCTGCATAGACCTGGATGAGAAATGATGTGCAGATGTTGAAAAAATCTATGAAAAAACAAAAAATTATTAAACATGCAAAACATGTATACAAATGTTGTAAAAAAAAATCAAACATTGCTAAAGTATAAATTAAATTAAATAATAGTATAAAATGTATACAATTATTTAATATATACTAAAGAATTTGTGCTAAAATAATGTTGAAAATTTTTGTATAAAAAAATTAGGAAATGTTAAAAAAGTGTTAAAAATTGATATAAAAAGTGGAAAATGTACAACATACAATAGTATTTAAATATAATTTAACTTTTTTATTTAATAGTAAAAAATCATTAAAATGTTTTATTTATTTGACTATATAAATGTCTATTTTGAGTTTACATGTATTTGTTTAAAAATGTACAAATATACTTTAAATAAACTTTGAAAACATAAACAAAATGTATATAGGAACTATAAAAAAACCTGAAAAAGTGTTTTAAAAAAAAGAGACACTCCAGGAAACCTGAAAAAAAGGAAATCATAGAAAAAAGCATTGATTTATTATAAACCAAAAATGATTTTTTTTTTTAAAACCTGAAACTCCCTATGGCCTTAGGACATGTTTGTAGACAAAAACCTGTAAAGTAAATTCTAAACAACCCACCCGCAAAACACAGTACAATCCCAAAAATACATATACATCACACTTAATCATCAAAATATAAGTAACATATCACAATTTAACATAACATAACGATAAATTACTAAAACAGTGTACGAAAACCTGAAACTACAAACCAGTGAAAACCACTATTATTAATCCTTTTAAATATACCACAAACAACACCATAACTACTTTCTACACCTCCCCCCAACCCCCCCTCAAAACCCTTGAATAATCCTAAAAAAGGACTTACCTGTTCCGACGAACAGCGGCACCTTCCCACAACCTGGGTCTGGGAAAATAGACTAAAAGTAACACAAAAATACTACAAAATAGACATTAGAGTGATAAAAATGGCAGTTATATGAAACTAAATAAAAGACGATCTCCGCATAGACCTGAATGAGAAATGATGTGCAAATGTTGAAAAAATGTATGAAAAAACATAAAACATTATTAAACATGCAAAACATGTATACAAATGTAAAAAAAATTCAAACATTGCTAAAGTATAAATTAAATTAAATAATAGTATAAAATGTATACAAGTATTTTATATATACTAAAGAATTTGTGTTAAAATATTGTTGAAAATATGTGTATAAAAAAATTAAGAAATGTTAAAAATAGAAATAAAAAGTGGAAAATGTACAACATACAATAGTATTTAAATATAATTTAGCTTTTTTATTTAATAATAAAAATCATTAAAATGTTGTATTTATTCGACTATATAAATGTCTATTTTAAGTTTACATGTATTTGTTTAAAAATGTACAAATATACTTTAAATGAACTTTGAAAACATAAACAAAATGTAAAAATGTGTCATGTATCATTATTTAATAAAAACATGTAATTAATGATATTATTGCTTACAATTATTTTCTGTTATATTTCTAAACACCAACAATACAAATAAAATAACACAAAATATTTCTGCTACAAACAAATAAAATGAAAACAAAGGATTACAGACTAAAATTATAAAAATTAAATAATCACACTGCGCCAGTCCCTGCTCAGCATATTGCGTTGTGGCACAGCTGCACCAGCACCAGGGAAGGACTGTTCCCTGGCGCAGTAGGCGGTCCACCACAGATAGGACTTTGACAGTCGTAATACTGTGGACAGTGGACCACCACCGTGAGTCTGACGGTCTTGAGACCGCCAGACTCGTAATCAGGCCCTTAATAACATTAGATGGCTTAAAGCAGTGCTCGAATGAAGGGGGCTCCAGCGGAATCCTGGATCCAGCAGCTGTTATTGAGCTGGATCAGAATTTGTCTGGCCAAAGTGAAATATGCTGCATTTCTCCTGGTGTAAATGCAGGAGGCGAGGGGACTTTCTTAATTTAGATTCCATCTGGCTCTAAACCAAAGTCCAAATTTAAAGGGACATCAGCTCTCCTTTTGTTCGAGTATGACCCTTGACAGGGACATCTTTATGATTTTTGGGCACCTCATAAGACATATTTTGGGGCCCCCTGTTCGGACCAAATATACATTAATTTCCCTTTTTCATATAATTCAAGCCCTGATGAATCCAAATAATATTGATGTAATAATCACCTTTTTAGAAACTGGGGCACACAGCAGATAAAAGTGCTAAAGCATGTGTTTATTATACATGTCCCTAAATGCGCACTTTTCCCCAAGTACTAATGGGTGATAATGACCTTACTTACAGTGTGTATCACTAACACTGTGTCAGACATACCCCTCACTGCATCACCTCGCACCAAATAGGAAGTACTTAAAATGCACAAGTCAATCAGCACTGAGGTGCCTATGTTCAGCAGTGTGCCATGGTCTCCTTGAAGTGACACAATACAAGGGGTGGATTAGTCTCCGAAGCCAGGAGAGATTGGAAGTGAGGCAAAATAGACAGAGGGAGGAAAGAGTAAATTAGAGGGAGGTAGAAGTCGAGAGAGGTAAAGAGGGGTAAGCAAGCAAGGCTGGACTGGGTAACAAAAAGCAGCCCAGGCAAAAACGCTCAAACTTGCCCTGCTCCCTTTGTCTCCTCGTGCAATCGCTCTCTTTCCATCCATTCTTTCCCTCATTCTCTCCTCTCTCTCTTCTCCCTCTCTGATCACTTTCTCTTTACCTCCCCTCCATTTGGTTGCTGGGAAAAGTGACACAGGCACTAAGAGTGATCCAGGGCTTTCAAAACCGTCCTCCAATGGCTCCAACACACTGGGGAAATGCATGGTGGAATAAAAGGCCTTTCTGGCCCTGTAAGCAAGGTAGACTGAGAATGGATGAAAGAGCAATAGATAGGTGACCTAGAGAACAACTAGATATAAAAAAGAGTGGTTAGGTAGAGATAGCGAGGGACAGGGACGGAGGCAGAGATAATCGAGAAAGGGAGAAAGATTAAGATGGAGAAATAGTAAAAGAGTATTTTTACTATCCCAGTCACTTTCCCAAAGGGGCCCCTTCAAAGGTGGGGGTCCATGGCAATTGTCCATTTTGCCCATGCCTTAAAACTTCTCTGACCCTGGCTGCGAGCTACCTGGAGCATAGCACCAAGATGCAAATGCAATAGAGGGTAAGCAAGGGCACACAGCTTGTTATCACTTCACAAGCTCTTCAAAATTCTACAATTTGAAGGCAAGCTTTTGACTTTGTTCAATCCTTATATGCAAGAGATATGCATGCACTATAAGGATGTCAGCTGTAAATGTCTGTGAAAGTAATTGCACTACTAACAATTTAAATAGCACTTACTAATTTTTTCTATTTAATTCTTTTATTGGACTACTCATCTGAATGTAGAGTGTGAGAGTGCTTTACATCACACCCACATTATACATTGACGTTATTAATGCGATGGCGGTCGGACGAGCGTCGTATCGGGATGGAGACCGCCCGACATGTAGTCGACAGCTCCACCCGCCTTATTACGGTCAGAAACATACCTTTTTCAATTAGTCTTGTGCTGCAGCCCAGAAAAGGACCACAGCACAAGCCACAATTGAAAAAGGCATGTTTTTAAAGATCCATGCACTGCGTGCCAGGCACCATGTGGTGCCTGGCACACGGTGCATGGATATTTGGGGGGCCACCACATGTGCCCCTCAGCCCCATAGCAGAGGCCCACGGGGGACGGGGATCCTGCTAGGGGCCCCCAAAGTCCCTTTCCGTCTGCCTTTACATGGCGGTTGGACCGCCATGTAAAGGCAGAGGGAAAAGGGATATCCTAATTCCTGTGGTGGAGCCTCCGCATTCACTGTCCCCATTGTAGGGAATAGGATTCCGACCGCCGCCCCGGCGGGCTCCTTGAGCATATCGGGGCTAGCGGTCTTTTTCCCTGCCCGATGCACTCCGACCGCCGGTATCCTAATCCGGCGGTCGGACTGCAGCCTCAGATGTCGGACAGACCGCCACCGATGGCCTGTCAGTGGTGATCTGCTCAACATCATAATGAGGCCCTGAGTCATACATTTGTGAAATCAATGTACAGGATGTTACATAAGGCAATGAGGGTTTCAAGGAGTTGGAATCACATATTGTCTTTACTGGTAGGGATTATATGTTAAGAGTGCATGGCAGAGAAAAAGACTAAGGGGCCGATTCCGATTCAGGCCGGAAAACGTACCGACCGACTCGGTTCGGGAATCTATTCCGACCGACACGTACCGGTGCAGCCCGATCCGCCTAGTACGATGAAATGCATGCGATTTACGACCGACTCGCACGGAACACAAGCCAAACGACCGAACCGCACGGAAAACAGCTATCCGGCTGGAAAACTACGCAAATCGAACCGACCGACACGCACCAGGAAGGAACCCGAACGAAACGTACCCGCGAACTCCGACCCGCGCAGTACGATGCAATGCGTGGAAAACCCGACCGAGTCGCACGGAGCTCAAGCCGTACGACCGACACGCATACAAAACGGCGAGCCGAAGCAACCCAATACTCCGCGACCGACGCGTACGCCGCACATGAAACACAGCAGAAATACAGCGTGAACGACTCGGAGAAGCTCGCACGAGACCAACTGCAGCGTCCTACTCGGTCAGAAGAACGTCTCCTACATGCACAGAAAGTACAAAGGAAAAAACACACAAAAAAGGGCCAAACAAGCAATTACAAAGCCAATAAATACTGGGGGGGGGGGACATGGAACAAAGACACACCCACAACTCCACCCATATAAAGGACACAAATCCCTACCATGATCCTTTGCAAATTCAAATTACCTGCCAGCACACAACACCAACAGACAGCAACCACAGACACACTCACAGCTCATCCATCACACAAGCCACACACCATCAGCACCTCAACAAATAGCACCCTCACATACACCCAGCAAAACCCACACTCACACACCCTCACCTGCACACCCACACACACATCACTCACCACCACCACCCATCACCATGCCCCCAAAGAAGAATCCAAAGTTCCTAGACAGTGAATTGGAAGTCCTGGTAGATGAGATCCTCAGGGTAGAGCCACAGCTGTTTGGTACATTGGTCCAACAGACCCCCATGTCGCAGAAAACCAAGATGTGGGAGAGGATCGTCGACAGGGTGAACGCACAATCACCATGTTTGCGCACAAAGGAAGACATCCAGAACAGGTGGTATGACGTGCGCAGGAGGGTCAAGGACCTACTAAAGAAGGACTACGCCTTGAGCCAACACACCGGCAGTGGCCCTCCTGCCAAACCTGTATACCTCAGGCCCTGGGAGGAGAAGGTGCGGGCCATCCCACCACCAGTGAGCGTATATGGACTATCAAACATCCCAGAGCCGGGTGAGAACACAACAAATATACACAATATTGTGTGACAATACACACACATCACTGTCAAGGGGATAGTCAAACCATGCACCCTTAGCAAATACACACCAACCAAAAGATAATCATCCCAAGATGTGTATGTCAGTCAGATAAACACAACACATGCCATCTCATAGTGATATGTAACTGTGTCATGACATGTACAAACCCAACAACAAATACAGCTAGGAAGTGGCACAAATCTAACCAACAAACACAGTCAGATATGTAGCCACCACTACAACACCACCTCACAGGGAAGCTCACTGAAAGGAAGGAATTCTGTGTATGCTGGTCAAGTCAGTGTAGCCAATAGCATCATGGGAGTTGTAGTCACAGATATTGCCCACCCTCACAATACGCCCATCAACACCACTCTGAACCATGCTCACATCACAGGGAGTGGAAAACAACTGACAAGATGGCTGACACTGGGTACTGCTGTGGGGAGCACAAGGCCCTGCTGGCAACTGTGCACCAACCAACAGCAGGACACCACTGACTGACATCCTGAAAGCAAACTTGCACTCCCTGCAATAGAAGCACGTTCCATGGTGGGATATCTGGCTGGGTGGGAAGGAGGACTGACAGCTCTGACCATATTTACAAGCAGCTTATCACACACACACCCTTAACACAAACTCCACACAACTCACCTGGGAGAATGCAATGCCTCACACTCTAATTAAATATCCCACAAAGAACCACAACCCTGGGTAATGCTGTGTGAAGCACAGGGACACTCATGGGACTTGTAGCCAAACTAACGCCAGGACAACACTGTCAGCCATCCTTTCAGCACAGGCACATTACCCCACAGGGAAGCAGAGTCAAAAGGAAGGAAGTATGGGCATGCTGGGAAGGGGGTGTAGGCAATAGCATGATGGGAGTGGTAGTCACAGCTCAACATCCCCCACCCGCATGGCCCAGCAAGCTCACACTGAAGTATGCACACCTCACAGGGAGTGAAAAGCCACTTCAAAGATGTCTGACAATGGTGCTCTGTTGTGGGGATCACAAGGCCATGCTGGGAACTGGGCACCAACAAACAACAGGACACCACTGTCAGCCATCTTGCCATTGCTGTCACACTCACACACAGTGAAGTCCACTCAAAAGGAAGGAAGCATGGGCATGCTGGGAAGGGGGGTGTAGGCAATAGCATGATGGGAGTGGTAGTCACAGCTCAACATCCCCCACCCCCATGGCCCAGCAAGCTCCCACTGAAGCATGCACACCTCACAGGGAGTGGAAAAGAACTGACAAGATGGCTGACACTGGGTACTGCTGTGGGGAGCACAAGGCCATGCTGGGAACTGGGCACCAACAAACAACAGGACACCACTGTCAGCCATCTTGCCATTGCTGTCACACTCACACACAGTGAAGTCCA
>CAWUFW010031338.1:0-15695 GCA_963921515.1 Calotriton arnoldi | reverse complement strand
GATGATGCATCAGACACCCCATTCCGCCGATCAACCCTATCAGTGTACGGAATGTGAGAAATGCTTCACTGCAACAAGCAAACTGTTGGTACATCAGAGACTTCATACTGGGGAGAAACCCTATCAGTGTACAGAATGTCAGAAAAGCTTCATTGAGATATACAGTTTGTTGAAACACCAGAGAGTCCATACTGGAGAGAAACCCTTCTACTGCATAGAATGTGGGAAAAGCTTTACTGTGAAAAGCTATTTGTTGAGCCATCAGAGAATCCATACTGGTGAGAAATCCTATCAGTGTACAGAATGCGGGAAAGGCTTTACTTTAAAAAGCCATTTGTTGAAACATCAGAGAATCCACACTGGTGAGAAACCATTTCACTGTACAGAATGTGGGAAAAGCTTTACTGAGAAGAGTATGCTGTTGAGCCATCAGAGAATCCACACTGGTGAGAAACCCTATTGGTGCACTGAATGTGGGAAAAGGTTCTCTCGAAAGGTCTCACTGTTGAAGCATCAGAGAATTCATACTGGTGAGAAACTGCATTGGTGTAGTGAATGTGTAAGAGGCTACACTAAGAAGAAAGCTATCTTAAGACATCAAATAACCCACACAGGTGAGAAACCCTATCAGTGCACAGAACATGGGGAAAGCTTCACCGATAAGAAATCAGTTAATGCATCAGAGAATCCATACTGATGAGAAACCTTTTTATTGTTCTGAATCTAGGAAAGGCTTTCCTCAGATACCCTCAGGGAATTCACCATGACAAACGTGAAAAAGCGTCACAAGAATGCAGATATTGTAAAATAATCAGAGAATCCGTTCATTGTATTAAACTCAAAGCCTAGGACTTGGAATACTAGTTAAGCAACAGGACATGAACTATATTAGCATTTGGGAGATAAAATGGATACAAAAGCAAATCCAGAAGACAAATTCAAAATACAATTATTTTCGTCTCTTTCACCTTACTTGTTCTATTATTTGACATTTTCTTCCTATTATAAACATTCCCATCTTGCCCTGCACAGGGGTACGTGACTGGTAAATATAATTGTGTGCGTAATTGTTCAAAGTATAAAGGTAAAGATCATCATCGCCATGGTGTCGGACCAATAACATTTTTAAAGACAGGAATACCCCATTCACTCACTTTCTAATATTCTCTTGCCATGATTACTTATATCATGAATTTATATGCACACATGTCGACACACAACTGTGAAAATAAATGTGCAATAACCTACCATTTGGAACAACAAAGCTAGATTCAAACATTTCTTACTGTGACAACATTCAATATTTTAGCCTCAATGCAATGTAACTGACTTGAGAAAATATTTATAACTAACTCTCATGAGAAAACATCATGGCGTATAAAGATCCGTAACATGTATTATGCTATTTATTATCCTTGTTTTCATTTTTGAAGATTTATTTTTATTTCATGGGTAGATCAAATGCTATACTATTTGGTTGTATGAAGCAAAAAGACAAAAGCAATGCTTAATTATTTTTTGTGGGCTCCCAGTATACGTTTTGCCCTACTTTTGCTGGATTTAGTGCTGTGTAATTACTCGGTAGTGCCTGTGGACCCTGCATTCCAGGCCTCGGTGCATATACTCTGACCCTTAAAAGTGTATGTTTAATTGGCTTATCTCTAATTGGTATAAGTTTACTAATACATTGGTCCCTAATGCATGACACCCGATGCACTCGGGGTCTATACATTAAGTGTTTCTCATGGACTGCAACACTTATTGTGCCACCATGAGTGTGACAAGGTGTAACATCTCTCCCACACATGCCAATGCAGGCCGGCAGAGCAGCTTTAAAACTGCTAACTCGACTGTGCCATTTCAACCTGTGGCAAAGCCAAAACCTTCCTTTTTAATATTTGTAAGTCACACCTAAGGTAGGTCTAAAGAGCCTCAAAGGCACGGTGCATTATATTAAAGAGAAGGATATCAGTTATGTTTTACATATCATGACAGCAAAAACCCTGAATTGTTGTTTTCACTGTATTAAGACTAGTACCCCCATTTGTTAGTGTGGAGTTACACACTGACAACTCAGTATTGCTTACTTCCAAATGGGACGACTAAAGTTGAAACTTTAATGTTTCAAAAGAATCATTGCGTTAAATCCAACTTGATGTGCAAGTTGAGTTGAATGTAACTTTTATAAATGGCAATTTTTAGAAAGATGTTACTTTGATTCCCAAAACCTTCCAGTAACCGTCTTTGGTTGCAGACAACTGCTGTCCTTGAGACAGACTGCAGCCCTCCTGGGGAGAGGTGAGAACAACTCTCAGGAAGGGGAACAAAGGACCTGCCCAGGGGAAGAGTTGTGATCTTCTGGCAGGATGGCCAGAGGGGGTGTGAGCCCAGAAGGCGAGCTTGAAAGGTGAAGCCACTGTTGTGTGATCTTGCATGGTCCATAGTCGTTTCCCCTATGTTGGCCTAACTGTGCACGTTGTAGGCCGCTTTTATTTTGCACGTTACTACATAACAAGCTTGCCTTTCTGCCACATTGTATTTTCACACAGAACCTGCACATGTTTTCGTATTTTTTTTTTCCGTGGGATGTAGCCTGGACACACTAGACAATGTCAAACAACAATGCCCCTTGTTATTCTCTTTGGTCAGACACTGCTGTTTGCGAGTACACATATCTTGTCATATAACTAGGGACAGGGGTTCTGAAAAAACACATACTGAGCGAAGGTCCTGAAGCAAGAGAGCTGCACCAGCCGAGATGTAGAACATCCACCTCTGTATGCTGAGGTACGGGGTCCACCACTAATCCCAGAGATATGTAATATATAATCATTTATCTTCAGTAGAAAGGGGGGTGGGTTAGGCTTAACTGTCTTATAACATGACAGTGCTTTTTATGGTTTATGATTTGTTAACCATGCTAATGATATTTTTGGTGTACATTTGTTGTCTGATTGTGGCACAAATACTGCATCTTAGAGCTCGAAAGTTTAAATTAATATTTTAAACTTCCTTCATGTCTCTTGTTTATCTTATTGTGGACAAGTACGAGTGAGAGATCGAAAGGGTGTGTCCTGTTACCGCGATTCGATTCATGAGAGAGTTGAGAGTGTTGTGTTATGGGGTGCCAACTCACTTGTTTCTCTGGAAAGGTTAGGAGGGCAAGTGAGGCAATATAGCTAGCTGGACTCGGGCTCATAGATACTGAGGTGGTATGGTGACTCAGTCCCTACATGCTGATGTTCTATAGTCCCAAGCATAGTTCTGTTAATGAGCAGAATCCATGCAACATGGTGCTGCCAACGTTTTGGTCTGGTACCTATTTGCGGGAACACTGAGTAGTGCTTGTGCTTATCCACAATACCATCACACCTTTTACCGGCGACGTCCGTGGTGTTAGGGATTAATCCTCCACAGTTTTTAGGGATCACCAAGTTTAATTAGTTTTTCAAGCTTGAATATTAAAAGGTTACAACTCAGTTTGTGTTATACTTTGAATCCTTTGGTAATTACTTGTGGTGCAACTTATTGCTATTACTGCCTTCTGCTGACCAACTGTCTATGCACATATAACACAACATGGAGTCCTTAATGGAAGAGCTCCTGTAATCTTTCTAGTAGAAGCAGACGCTACCTTCCACTTTGAAGTTTTTTATTCTTGGGTCACATTTCTAGCTGTTGATGCTAACACTTTTCTTGAATACACTGTCCCACAGGCACCTGCTGCATATAGACCTTATGCACTTGTTGAAATTCCTTTTACGGTCTGGGAACACCAGGCATGGTTTACTGGCGCCATTCCCCATGTGCCTGGGCCAGATCGAATGGGTCCTCTCAGTAATGAGGGAGCTACTTGGTTGGCATTAGCTGGATATACACCATGTCAAGGCAATCTCAATCTCGTGCAAACCTGTGACTTGTTCTGGTCGTCTTATATAGACGTCTAACTCAATTTATTTTTCGTACATTATTGGCTGGTCCAGCTAGACTTGCCCTGCACGCACAAGCCCAGTTTCCTCCAGCGCCTATTATTAGTCCTGTAATTGTTCATTCAGTTAGGGCCAAACGCCCCACTAATGGGGGACTATTTTTGCTGCAGTCTATGTTCTTTGTCATGGCACTCCTTCGATGGCCGTTGTATCAAACGTCCTCAAACAGATACAAAATGAACATGGGGCAGGTCCTGCCCTAGATTTGGGGATGAAACTAATGGGTAATTTTCCCGTAGTCTCAGAAATTATTCTTTCTAATATTAAAGGTGAAGTAGTGTCTGGCTATACACCAGCGACTTACCACGATGGCGGTTGGTGACTGCGAGCGCGAGTTGCCTATAATTATTGCTAATGTATATATCTCGCTAGGACGCAATCATTTTGGGCCCGGACCTTCTGTACCACCTCTTGGCAAGCCTAGTACTGACAGGGATGCCAGACCAGCCCGTGAGTTTGCTAAAAAACCATGGGATGAATCTAAACCGCAACAAAAAGGTAAACCTCACAGAGGTTCTCCAATCTGGAGTACTCTGAGAGATGGTACGATTTTTGTGATCGCACTAAAATCAAGACTCCAGACAGGTGTCAGGTACCCGATACACGTTCTCCCAGTTCCTTTCAGGAATTGCCTGACCAGCAGTACTAGAGAGGAGGGTAATCTGACCGCAGACAAGAACAGTAGATGAAACCGAAAAGGGATACACAATGCTAGTCTGAAATGAAGATAAAGAAGGAGAACAAGACTCCTCAATATAAAGCCCGATTTCAGAAAAAGAAAGTAGCTGCTTTGACTGCTAGATATGCCACAGACTGTAGAACCCTCCTCATGAACAGGATTTGGGCAGCAACACTCCTCGGCAACGTGACAGAAGTCACCATAGTAAGCCGTAATCCTCAGGAGTTTCTGGTAGCGAAAGTAACTGATATATTTGTTACAGTTGAAACCGCGGATACATGCGTAGCCCCTGCAGACAGATTATATCACTTAGATATTCAAATTGAAGGTGACATTCAACGCACCATTAAAACAACATTCTGGGAAAATGTAGCTACCTCTTATGGCATTCTCTTGGAGGATGTCATTTGGCCTCCACCATTTGTACTCGCATCCTTACCAAACGGAAGTATGTAATTCTTCCTTCCTTTTCTCACCTTGTCCTTTATGAAGTCAAACAAGATTATGCATCTGAATTGGCCCTTGCATTGGCCCCTGCACTATACCGTAATAAGGTGTTTTGGGATCAGCATTCCTCTTATCATGTTGTTCCTATAAGGTCCACCCCACAGGTACAACCGCAATATCCTATTAAACGGGGCGCTAAGGCACCCTTTAAAGAAATTCTCTCCCAATTTGAGTACCAGCGGGAAATTGAACCCTGTCTCTCAGATGAATAATCCTCCTATTCCTGTTTTAAAGCTGGATCGTTCCAATTACATTGTCTTACATTACAACATTTGAATAGTCATACATGCACATTCGCAGTGCAAAACACACACAGTACGGTACTCATTAATAATATAGTCCGTAAAAAATACAAAACCACCTTGGAAATTTCCAACAGTTTTTTCAGACACAATTTGGCTCCTGAGAGCCAAGACTGGACCGCTTTTAGCTACCTGGGTTTTTAGATGTGCTATCTATGACTTCCTATGGGCTATAAGAACAGCCCAGGGGTTTTTGCAGCATGAATTGTGTCGATCCTTCATGACATTGACCCTGATGCTCTGTCCTATGTAGATGATATCTACTTGATGGACGATTAATTAAATCCCCACTTGACCAGAGTAGATCGCATATTATTGGGATTTGCTGAACTTGGATACAAGTTCAACTTTAAGAAATCTAATATAGCTTTTCTAAGTGTCCTTTTCCTTGGCTATGAACTTACAAATGAGGGAAAGAGTCTTGAACCCTCATTTGTTGGAGAAATGTACACAATTTCAACCTCCAAACACACTTAAAAAATTACAGTCTCTTCTAGGATTTCTAAATTTTGGCAGAACAGACATTCCTAATTATGCACAGAGCATAAAACCTCTTTATGCATTAATACGGCCTGATTTTTTCACTGCATGCTGGACATCAGACCACACAGATACACTCAAATCTTTACAATCTGATTTGCTTGAAGCACGTGACCTGCATACATGAGTCAATAACACAAACCTGGTCATCTGTAATTTACTGGGTGCAATTGGATTTACTTACATTAACTTTAACGATGATGAAACAGTGCCTATAGCATATAAATTGCATTTACATTCCGCCACAGATCTCTGCACTGGGGTGAATGTATGACATTGTTCTTCATTCTGTCCATCAATTGTTCTTTTTGCATTTTTGCATTTGTCACCCCGAGTGGGACGGGTTTGCTCAGACGTGGCTCCCGTGCTCTCCATGCCACTGGAGTCAAGCTCTCCTGGCTGATGAGGGCTGAAAGCCCGAAACCGGTCCTAGGATGCTTGTTTCCAGTCCAGGGAGGACCTGGCCTGGCAGTTCAGGCTGGACTGTTCCCATTGGGCGCAGGGTCAAGACTAATTTGCAGTAAAAGAAAGAGCGAGCAGCCCAGAGATCCTGATACTGGATATGAATCCCTAACATAAATGGAGGAACTTTGCTCAAGGCTCTGGACCTTGACAGCCTTGAATGAACAGTTGTGAGAGGGGTTGTGAGCAGGTGTTCCTCCTTTCCAGCGTAATATTCGTATCAAAGGATAATTCCTTGCTTGAAATCAACACAATAATCCAGGTTGGTATGAGTGAAAAAGATTATTTTTATTCACCACATTGTTATGTCCATTTCACTCATATGTGATTTTTCATAAAATAAAGTGTGAGGAAAAGTGAACAGCCGACACGTGTTTCGCCGTATGTGGCAGGTAGAGCCAGGGCTTTCTCAAGGCTGCACTGGAAAAGAGAGAAGAGAGTGTTAAATAATAAAACAAAGGTTTCCCAAAGAAAGGAGAAGAAAGGGGGACACCAGACGGGTGTGCAAAGTGATGGAGAAAAAATAGAAAGGAAAGAGTGACTCGTGAAATTGAGCAAATTGAATTAGTTTAAAAAGAAAGAAAGATGTGCCATTTGAATCCAGAGATTAGGAAGGAGTTTACCTAAAACCAAAAATAGAAGAGGAGTGAACCTAGCGTGAACCACCATCAACATGTGCATGCTTTTTCTTCAGAAAGAAGAGTAAAGAAAAAAGAAAGAGAAATTTGAAGAGACGGAAAGAACCGAAGGGAACTAGTGCTGGCAAGAAATGAATTAACAGAAAAAATGGGTGTCATAGGGGTTAGCGTGAAGGGACTCTTATTTTACTATTAGTATTGATGTGCAGTTGTCAATAAGTTCATGCAGGGTCAAGTCATGCTGAACAAATAAAAACTATGTTAGTTAAAAGGTTTTACAATACCTAGTCGTTACAATCCAACATCATAGTATCAACGATTAGTCTGTGCATTTTCAAGTTTGTAATAGAACAGTGTATTAAACATCCAATTTCTGCAAGGACAAACATATAATTTACAACATGTTTTAGACCGTTAGATCAAAATCTAATATAGCTGGAATACTCTGTACTTAGTATTGTTTCTATCATTAGGCCCCCAAAAGTTGCATGGCGATATTATTCATCATATGATATAGCTACAACAAAGTCGAAGGCAGTGCAAAATGTAGGGCGAGCATATAAAAGATCTATTCTTTGTCAACAAAGGTTTTACGAGATAGATGTAAAAACAGCCGGCATGAGCATGACAATTGTCTCCTGTTCATTGTGGTTAAAAGCAGACATGATGCGCCAATTGAATCCGACATAGCGTGCAATTAAATCAGACATAATACATAATTTCAGTCACTGTGGTTGCAGATTTATGAAATATATGTTGAGAATCTAATCATGTTTTAGAAGTCAACATTTAACGTATAAGAGAACCTAGTGTATATCAGAACCGGGGCAGAGGACAAAGGTACGTGCTGGAAAGTAGCGTGTGAGCGAGAACAGGGAGAATGGGCATCAGGGTATGTTTAGAACTTGACTTTATATAACGGCGCAACGACCGATCAAGACGGAAAGGTGGCCAAATTGGAGATGTAGTTAGTGTTAGAAGGTGGTTCTGACACTATGGGCTGCCCAGATTTTTCGCTTTTTGAGCACCTATGTGTTGAGCTTTTACTGTGGGAGAGCCTCATAAATTGGGACTCATCCACAGTGAACTCATGATGAAAGAGACTGCATGTGGATTTTACTGGTATCCCCCTGGCTTGACTAGGCCGCTGCGCAGCAGCTGGAGTACGGGGCACCGGGCTGGTTACATGCAGACACCTGTGTACATGCGTGTGCACACGTGTGCACACGTGTATGGGCTGCGCAGGGGAGATTCCTGGCGTGCGCAGTCCAGGAGCAGCTACAAAGTGAATGGTGTGGCAGGACTTATGCAGAATTGGGTGGTGACATGGAATAGGCTTTCTACACTGGGAAGAAACATGCCAGGGAAAGTCAGTGTGTTTGACTGTGTTTTTCACTTCATTATTCCCCTATGGGGAAGTGGAGCCCATGGGCTAGTGTCACTTTCCTAAGGCCTACAGATTCCAGACACGCACTAAAGTCCACTGTAACGGGTGTGAGAAGAAGTATTCTGCAGAGTCCAAAGTCATATTTGTACTGCTTTTGGGTCATCCAGAAATATCACATTTCTCTGAGTCAGTCATAACCAAGGCCAGGCTGAGGGCTGACCTCAGCTGGCTGGATTGATAACCTTTTTTTTCCACAAGCTAAGGCCTCCTCTCCACGAAGAGAAGATGGGTGGGGCTACAGGCCCATCTATCAGCAGCTATCACTGGTGCCAGGCACCAGGCTGCACCAAGGAGGGAAGGGCTCTTGTTTCAGAGACCATGTGGCCAGAGACCCTGGACGACGCCATTTTGAACCAGCCCAGAGGCTGGACAAGAAGGAGGGAGCAGGGGCAGGGAAGTGATGTGTCGCTGTTTGATAGGACCAACAGAGACTTCCTGCCAGCCCCTACTCAACTTTTAAAAAGTGCTTGCACAGGAAGAGAAGCTCTCTCTGGGGTGTGGTCTGCTGAGGCGGAAGGTGCTGGAGCCTGGCAATGGGCAGTTGGAAGGAGGAACCCCCTGACTGCCCCCCAGGGCCCTAACAGAGCCAGAAGAAGAGCCCAGGACCGGTGCGCAGAAGCAGGGGCCTCTGCGCAGGGAGAAGAGAGGCCCAGGAGGAGAGCCAGGCGAAAGGCTGGCGCAGGGAGCCAGTGAAGAAAGCTCCCTGCTGAATCCCCACCTCTCAGAGACCCGGAGGGCAAAGGAGAGTGCTCCCAGTGGCTGGGGGGGCGCCACCAGGAGCAAGAAGATGCAAAAATGGGGCAGATCGGACCCCCAGGGGCTGAGATATGGCCCCCGGAAGGTAGGCGACCTTTGACCCCTAAGAAGACCGACGACGAAGCACGTGGGGCTCCGCTGCCGGTCTCAGAGATGCCCTCGGGGTGGGTCAGGTCCCGGGGTCTGCCCCCCAAAGAGAAGTAAAGCCGGGGGGGCGCCGTTGCGCTCCCCCCGTGAAGGTGCCCTGCAGGGGGACCAGGAGCCCACCCTGGCCCCACCGAAGATGGAGATGGGGGAGCGCCGTTGCGCCCCCCCGCAAAGAGGTCTGGAGGGGCCCGGGACCCCATCCCCAGGCCCCGAAGCCAAGTCAGGGAGCGCCGTCGCGTTCCCCGTGAAGATACCCCCCTAGGGGGCCAGGAGCCCACCCTGGCCCCCGCCGAAGAAGAACCGACGGGGAGCGCCGTTGCGCTCCCCGTGAAGAGGAGGAGGAGGGGCCTGGGACCCCATCCCCGGGCCCCGAAGAAGTAAAGTCGGGGGAGCGCCATCGCGCCCCCCGCAAAGAGGTGCCATGGGGCCAGGGACCCCATCCCCGGGCCCCAAAGAAGTAAAGTCGGGGGAGCACTGTCGCGCCCCCCCTCACGAAGAGGTGCCCAGGGGCCCAGGACCCCATCCCCGGGCCCCGAAGAAGTGAAGTCGGGGAGCGCCGTCGCGCTCACCGTGAAGATGTGCCCCGTGAAGCCCCGAGGGCAGGAAGGAGGAGGGGGGAGTGCCGTTGCACTCCCCCGCGGCCTCGCTGGGCCGGCGGCAGTCTCCGTGTCCGCAGCGGGCGGACCAGAAGAGAAGTGCCAGCTCCCGCGGCAGCACGCGAGGGTGCTGGCCGGGCAGGGAGCCAGCGGGGGCAGCCGGGGGTGGGCTCCCAGGGCTGCCCTCCAACGATGGAGCGGTGTGGGCACCCCGGGTGGGACCGGGGCCCCACGAAGTACGGAGGAGGAGTCAGGGGCCCGGGTGGGACCGGGCCCCCACAAGCGGCAGAAGTGGCCGGGGGTGGGCTCCCCGAGCCGCTGTTCCTTACCTGGGGGTCTGGGTGGGACCGGGCCCCCCATCAACGGCCTGAAGACGCGGCATGAGGCCGCCAACGGTGCCATCGCGGCTCTCCTCAAGCAGCAGGGGAGCCGCTGCTATGTTATGCAGGAAAAAGGAGGAATCGCCCATAATGCCTTGCAGGCCTGAACCTGCCTGCAAGGGAAAAAATGCTGTTTCTCTGTTTGTGATGGCCCCCGGAGAACGGGGTCACCACCAAGTGCATGACAAGGTGCCGGGGGAGCTGCTGGAGAAGCGCAGTCTCCCCCCAGCACGAAGAAAAGTCCCACCCTAAGTCTCACGGGGACTTAAAAAGAATAACCCCTCAAGGGCTCAGCCAGCATTTAAACATCCCCTGGGCTGGAACTTTTGTTCTACAGCTGGGGGTGTTGTGAAAAGTGCACCAGGTGAAGGGGTGTAATTGCACCCGTAGTGCATTTACTAATGTTATTTCTTTTAGGGGGACTGAAGGTCACATGTGTAATGTGAAGTACCTGTGTAAGGTAATGTAGTAAGCAAAGTGGGGTTATGTTGCCAGACATTCCTGCTAGGGTGTCTGGCTGTATATGCGTAATCCTGTGATTTCATCTGTGATGCCTTTAGGGGTTTGAATTGCAATGCATTATAAGGATCAACAAATGTGATGTGTACTGTCATGCTAAAGTAATGCTTAAACATGTATTCTTGCTGCTGCGCTTAAGTGAGGAACAACCCAGACTGTTAGCCCTGAAGATGTAGGGGTGCATACTGTATGGTCAACATAAGACGCTCAGTCAGGGTTATGTGTCACTAGGGCAGGTGAACCCATTTTTAATGCGTGTTGGGGTAATGGGGTGGGCCGCCACTGGGATGGTGCCAGTGTGCAGGGTCCTTGCTCCAGGTTATGTTCAACACACTGCATTAGGGGGCAAGAGGATGTGCATACATGGGAGTGGTGGTACTAGACCCCACCCCCCTGCGGGAGGGGTGGAGATGTTATGCAATGTCACAAAGTAATTCCAACAGCTTATGTATATTTGTAAATTGGTGCATAGTATTGAGTAGTGTGTGTGTTTAATAAATGTACTCTTACTTTTATAAAGCAAAGTACAGACTGGACAATCAATTATTGAGTGTTATTTCTGCGCACCTGCAATTGGCGATTACTAGCCCACACCACCTCCCTTGAGTAAGCCTCAGACTGCTCTGCAACGCTACCCTCTGAGAGTCAGGCGCTACAATTGGGTGTTTGGTTCCCAGTGAAGGACAAATGCAGTCATGATATTTGTGCAGGCCTCACAGATGCTGCCTCGTTTTCCAACATTTAGCAATCATAATAGGTCAAATTTTCACATATATAGATAGCGCAGTAGCGGCTGATGAGGGCTGAAAGCCCGAAACCGGTCCTAGGATGCTTGTTTCCAGTCCAGGGAGGACCTGGCCTGGCAGTTCAGGCTGGACTGTTCCCATTGGGCGCAGGGTCAAGACTGATTTGCATATGGCTGGGTCCAAACTGGAATGGCATGGTGAGCAAAAAACCGATGGATTTAGGCCCAGATCTCTGCACTGGGGTGAATGTATGACATTGTTCTGCATTCTGTCCATCAATTGTTCTTCTTGCATTTGTCACCCCGAGTGGGACGGGTATGCCCAGACGTGGGTCCCGTGCTCTCCATGCCACTGGAGTCAAGCTATCCTGGCTGATGAGGGCTGAAAGCGCGAAAACAGTCCCAGGATGCTTGTTTCCAGTCCAGGGAGGACCTGGCCTGGCAGTTCGGGCTGGACTGTTCCCATTGGGTGCAGGGTCAAGACTGATTTGCATATGGCTGGGTCCAAACTGGAATGGCATGGTGAGCAAAAAAAACGATGGGTTTAGGCCCAGATCTCTGCACTGGGGTGAATGTATGACATTGTTCTGCATTATGTCCATCAATTGTTCTTTTTGCATTTGTCACCCCGAGTGGGACGGGTATGCCCAGACGTGGGTCCCATGCTCTCCATGCCACTGGAGTCAAGCTATCCTGGCTGATGAGGGCTGAAAGCCCAAAACCGGTCCAGGATGCTTGTTTCCAGTCCAGGGAGGACCTGGCCTGGCAGTTCGGGCTGGACTGTTCCCATTGGGCGCAGGGTCAAGACTGATTTGCATATAACTGGGTCCAAACTGGAATGGCATGGTGAGCAAAAAAACAATGGATTTAGGTCCAGATCTCTGCACTGGGGTGATTATATGACATTGTTCTGCATTCTGTCCATCAATTATTTCGTCATTATTTCTTCTAATAATTCATCATCAGATTCATCCAAACCTTCTCTAGACGTTACTATATTTTTCTTCTTCTCCTTGCACTTTGCACCTGTTTGACTCCCTTCTGTTAAAACTGGATATAGGCCCTCGGCCACTACCGCTCTTCTCCATCTTTTCATTTGATCTTCTCGTCTCTCAAATGGATATTTTGGGAAAAATCCTCTATATCTTCTACCACCTCTATCCTTCTCTCGCTCAAAGGCTTCTTTTTCCCATTCTACCAATGCTTCATACTGTGTAAGTCTTGGATTTGGCTCCAATGAGTTGATCCTATCTCTCAAATTTTGTAAAATCCTTGCATTAAATGTACCAAACTCAGGGACGGCTAACATTCCATCATCCTTCGTATATTTTCTCCAGTTCTCTAAACAAACACACTTATAGTACCCTCGCTCCATCATCATATAGGCGGCAGGCATTTTTGGGGGACGAATCGGAATTCCCTCTCTCGTCACAACTGGTTTGTCTTTCTTAAATGAAGTCTTTATTACCTTTATCAAACCCATTTTTGAACTCTTTTACTAGTATTTCAACAAATGAACCAACAAAACTTCTCTGTAATTCTCCTTTCCCAATTTGCTCATTTCTGTCCTATACCAGCGCGATTCACACCAACCCACCAATTACAGCTCACTACGTCACCACTGTCTTAACCAATATCAACGCAACTCACACCAACCAACCAACCAATCTGGTCTTTGCTCACACCCGCTATCTGACCAATGCTAGCGTGACATTTTGTGACGTCAGTTTCTACTCTTTCTACTGACCCTCCCTTTACAATCTGCTCTTTGAAACACGGCCGCTGCTTTGTCCAATACCAGCGCAGCACTTTTTGACGTCAGTATTACTCCTTCAACTGACCCCTCCTTTACAAAAGAAAAATCTACGACAGTTTTCTGAGTTTTTTCTTAATCAAAATCCTGTTAGTAACAACATAAAAAGACAATGCTACCTTGTCTGCTCCTCTAAATAAAGAGATAGTTTTCACTCTTTCCAAGAAAACCTTACTCTGCAAGCAATAATAACGACCAGCGTTATCTCACTTCTTCTAACAAGCTCTGGGGAGAACCGTTACTCCTCTAGGGATAAAACCGAGATTTCACAAGAGGACTTTTTGGCATAAAAGGGTGTCCTGTTACTCCTCTCGGAAATACTGCCAGAGTTTCAAAAGTAGACCATTCGCTATTTCAGACAATCTACTTACACACGAAATTTCCCTAGATATAATACTGACAGCCCTACGTAGCTTTTCAGTATTATTACAACAGACAAAGTACTTCTGCAGTATGATTTCTTTACCACACTCTTCTTCTGCCTACTTCAGGCAAATTCCTTCCCAGGATTCCTCAGGCAACTCTGTACCTGTACTTCTAGACAACATAGAACAAGACTCTAACTCTTCATGTTAAAACATATAATCCCTATTCAATAACCATTACCAAACCAATCAGTAATTAAATTGTCCTCTGCTGGCAAGAAACTGATCCAGCGCGAAACCAATAAATTGATCAGGGATTAATGCTCAATATCTTCAATCCACATTCACCCAAATCCCTGATGCGCTGGGGTCAAGTTTATGTATCTTTCTCCAACCTTCCTTACTGCTAAAACTTATATTTAAACATCCTGTATTTTATATTTTTAACATATGTAATCGACTTTTCATCCACTTGGTCGATGAACCAACTAGCTGAAGAGTTGATGGTAATGGGAATTCTAAGAACATTAACAATCAATAATTTGATAAAAAGAACCACAGACTCTTGGTACATTTCAGTAATTTTATCTAGTAATAATAAATGCTCAAAGCAAACGTTATAAACTCATACACTGGAAACCTCATGAGAGAGTAACAAATTAAACACAGCAATAACGGAAATAACATCTCAAATATACGTTGTAAAGAGTGGATAGATGAAGAGACATTAGATGCAAAAATAAAATATATTGACATTAACCATCAATTTCGGAGGGATAGAGGAAGAGACAAAAGCACAGAAGAAAATATAACTGCGACAAATATATTTCTGCAATGTTAAATACAAACCCAATGGATCTGTAAAGGGGAAAACCACCACCCAGGCCTAGGCAGTAGTGAGGGACCCCTGAACTAAGAGTCAAGCATCAAAGACTCTGGAAATCAGGACAGGAACAGCAAGGCCTCTCAGCAAATTGACGAACAGCGTCGCACCCCTCTCTCGGACACCTCAACCTACGCGATCTCTCTCCCGACGGCATCACCTAAACCACACCCCCCCAAAGCACCTATTCTTATACTTTAAAATTACATGTCCATCCCACAATAGTTGCGATCTTCAAATTTTCTTAGTAAGTGATTGGTTGG
Organism: Calotriton arnoldi; assembly: GCA_963921515.1. Taxonomy (NCBI): domain Eukaryota; kingdom Metazoa; phylum Chordata; class Amphibia; order Caudata; family Salamandridae; genus Calotriton; species Calotriton arnoldi. Next base: position 664 of record CAWUFW010031338.1, on the reverse strand, counting down.
TTTCTAGGGGTGGGATGTCACCCCATCATGAAGCCATTCTTCTTTCAACTATATCATTGTTCAAAATAATTTTCCCATCCTTTCTCTCATGGGTACACATGTTACAAAATTGTTCTACAATTTATTAAATTCAGCGACTACTGGTTCCGTTTCTCACGGTGACACTGGCTTGGCTGGCAATCAACATCTTGTCCTTCAACAGGTCAGGCTCGTTCAGCTTAACACAGCATTTCAGTTACGTGGTCACATGGTCCTTGCTCGCACACAAATCCACCCTCCCTCTAGTCTGGTCAAGTTATGAACATGGAGTACTCTTTTGCCACTAAAAGAACAGGAAATAGACATTTATTATTAAAACGATAATACAATTCTCACTGTTTACCACCCAATTTAGCACTAATTCAATATTAACGTGTCAGCCTAGCATAGCTTAAGCAGAAAACAGCGTTATTTGTGAGTTTAAAGCATCACACACCATGCATTTTACGAATTACACATGCAGCCTGTTAGAAATGGGGATCTCTAGTTGGCAGTGGCTGGCACCAATGTCCAAATAGGGACCCTTCTTCCTAAGTCAGAGTAAGGGGGCTACACCCTTTGATAACCCCTGCTCAACCCTGTGGTAACGTAGCACGAGCAGACAGACCTATCTCAGAGGCAGTGT